>BQNB010055513.1:0-39069 GCA_026074375.1 Tanacetum coccineum
AAGAATGCTAAATTTTACGACTTATACATGGGAATATTAGGAATAATATAAAGAGTTGGTTGAATTGTTTAAATGTTGCCAAGTGTTCAATTTTCTAAAATGTGCCTCGAAGGCACACGTGCTTTGAGAGCACATGTTAAAAAAACTCATAAAAATAATAGAGTTATTTCAAGAGTAAAATGCAAAATATATCCATGTGGTTTAACAAAAAATGATCTTACGTCCTTCGTCAACACTTCGCGCAGATTTCATCTATCCGTTAGTAAAATGAGGCATCATACATCCCTGAGGACGAATGGTGCAAATAGTTTGTCAGTTAAGGGGGAAAAATGTTGGTCACGTATGGATGTGAGACGGACTTTTTGCAAACCACATGGATGCATTTTTGGCTCGCTTTATCCCCTTTAACTAACAAAATATTTGCATCGTTCGTCCTCAGGGATGTATGGTGCCTCATTTTACTAACGGATGGATGAAATCTGCGCGAAGTATTGACGTGAGACGTGAGACGTGAGACGGTTTTTTGATAAACCATATGTATGTTTTTTGCACTTCCCACTAATTTCAACTTTACCTGATAGGTCTATTTATCAAAACTCCATTTGAAAAATAAAGTATAGGAAAATAACAAGGAAGCTCGTAAGAAGCCCTATAGTAGATGCACAAAACAACGTTTAATTATTAAAACCGCGCGCCAACTTGATACATAAACAAACAAGTCTTCTTTTGTTTCACACGCAAACACACATTAAACACATAAGGAATGTAAAAGGGTAAATAGAAAACATACCCTCGAAGACACCAGCAAATAAATGAAACTAAGAACGAGAAACGAGTGACTAAATTGTCACCTCTACGAGTGCTCACACAAACACGTAAACAAGCACGGCCGGATGCTAGTCCAAACCTCACGTATATCCAATACAACAATGTATCCAAAACCTACTAAAAATCGATCACTAAAACCCTCACAAGAAACAGAACCGAAAATCAGAAAGGTAGTGTAGGGTTTTAACCGAATTCGGTTGTAACCCTACTACGGTACAACCGAAATATAGATCCACAAACCCTAGCTCGAATCCGACTATTGTCACACCTTGACAATACGTACACCAATGTATTACGCCCTCTGGAATAAACCTGGGATCGAATCACAAGTGGAAAAACCCTAAAAGATTTAACCGAATTAGGACAGAGGGTTTTGGAGTTAACCGAAATACAAAACTGTTTTGATCTAGGTTTTGATTTCGGCTGTTTTGTGTTAAGGAGGAAGGATGGCAGATTCTTTTATGTGTATGTGATATGTATATCCTGTGAATGAGCTAGGGTGAAGGGGTTTTAATAACCTCCAAACCCTAGTCATGATAATGATTAAAACCATGAATTTTAACCTTATCAAAACACTAAACCTTATCACATAACTTCCCTCTCCTTATCATCAAGGTACACTGAACCAAGACCCTCTCTAGAATGTTCCTTATAGCCGGCTAGCTCATAAGGACATCACACAATTCTTGTCTTAATCGTTCGTGTCTAAACGATTTACATTTAATAGTTTTCGTGAAGTTAAAACGTACTCTAAATGTTTTATCGTGTGTGCCCCCAATAGGCTCACACACTTCTAGTCGTACATTGCGTATCCAACTAACATAACCCAACAGCTCCCACTTGGGAGTTGGAGTAGCAGACAGCACATATACTAACGACGGAAACGTCTAGCAACACTCACATTCGTTTTTAAAACCAGAAGTGTCTGAGATCAAGTTTCATAAACATTCTCAGTAGCATGGTTATTTTATCTCTTGCTATAATCATCCCTTTGTTCAAATACCGTTAAACCATGGATATGGATCATAACTCATTCCATATAGTTTAACCATTTAGATTCTCGTTATAGAATTTAATTCAGATATACCAAATGTAATCAAGAATCATCTTGCATTACCCTTTGGGTTCGGCCAAACAATTATCTGATTAATTCTGGAGAGGCGCCAAGGTATTATTCTGCACATATCAAGTGGAGGAACAAATTCTTTGTTGAATACAAGTGTTGTGAATGCTGCTTCACATCACTTCCAATAATAGTCTTTATAACTACCATTTTCAGGACAGCGTTTGACATAGAATTAAAAAGTGATATCCACACATACCAGAACTTGTTTGTATTCTCAAGTCTAAGGATGACTTAACTAACCATTTTCAAATTTTACTTATGACAACGGATCCATAAAGTAAACATTCGAAGGTTGGGGTGTCCAATACGCATCCCTTGTGAGTAACATATGAGTTTGGTGGGAACCTTCCATATATTCAAAGAATATAACCAACACTCACATTTGCCTTATGTAACAATACTCCCATATTGTTAACCGACAATGGACTTATTTAGAATGATAAATCATTCAAGGATTAAATATGCAAATATAGGACAAACAATTGTTATATGAATGATAACAAATACCTCGTATCTTTATTCATCAGAAAATAAAATTGTCTTACAATCCCAATTATCCAAATGACTAATAAACACAGATTTACATGAAACTACTAGCTGGAAGCATTCCAATATTCCTAGTAAGTTCTGAATGCTTTGGAAAAGCCAACGCTTTTGTAAATGGATCAGCTAAGTTGTCATCTGTGTGAACTTTTTCTAACTTTATGTCACCAAATTCAATAACTTCGCGGAGGTAGTGAACTTTGGCACGGAAATGTCTAGCACCTTTAGTGATTCCAGACTCATTAGCTATAGCGATTGCTCCAGTATTATCACAATACATATTAATGGGTTTTTCAATTGTGGGAACAACACCGAGCCCAGAAATGAATTTCCTAACCCATACGGCTTCCTTAGAAGCATCAAAGGCAGCAATATACTCAGCTTCTGCAGATGAAGTAGCGAAAATGCTTTGCTTGGCACTCTTCCAGTCAACAGCACCTCCATTCAAAACGAACACATATCCAGTCTGAGACTTGAGGTCATCAGCATCCGTCAGATATCCAGCATCAGTGTAGCAAGAAACCCTGAGCTCTCGTTTTAGATCACCTCCGTAAACTAGAAACATGTCCTTAGTATTCCTGAGATACTTCAGAATGTTCTTAACAGTAGTCCAGTGAAGATCACCTGGATTCTGTTGGAATCGGCTTGTTATGTTCTGAGCGAACGCAACATCAGGGCGAGTACATCTCACAGCATACATAATAGAACCCACAGCCGAGGCATATGGAACACTTTGCATGCGCTTCAACTCAGCAGGTGTAGAGGCACCTTGTGATTTACTCAATCTAAGCTTATCTTGCATGGGGATACTTCCACGTTTGGAATTCTCCATGTGAAATCGCTTTAAGATTTTCTCGATATAAGCACTTTGACATAAGCCAATCAACCGTCTTGATCTATCTAGATCTTGATTCCATGTAATATATGCGCTATCACCTAAATTTTCTTTCATAGCAAAACACTTTCCAAGGTAGGATTTTACATCTTGTAACATTGGAATGTTGTTTCCCATGATCAATATGTCGTCGACATACAAGATTAGGAAAGTAACATTACTCCCACTAGCTTTTAGATATACACATGGCTCATCACGATTTTGAGTGAAACCAAATTTCTTTATTTCATCATCAAAACGCTTATTCTATTGCCTTGATGCTTGCTTAAGTCCATAAATGGAACGTTTCAGCTTGCATACTCGGTTTGGATATTTTGGATTGACAAAACCTTCAGGTTGCTCCATGTAAACCTCTTCATTGAGATATCCATTGAGGAAGGCAGTTTTGACATCCATTTGCCAAATCTCATAGTCATAGTACGCAGTTATGGCTATAAGAATCCTAATAGCTCTAATGTCTGCAACAGGTGAGAAGGTTTCCTCATAATCAATCCCTGGGGTTTGAGTATAGCCCTTCGCCACAAGACGAGCTTTATAGGTGTGTACAGCTCCATCCATGTCGGTCTTTTTCTTAAAGAGCCACTTGCTACCAATGGTTTTGCCATTAGGAGGAAGTTCAACCAAGATCCATACTTCGTTGTCTTTCATGGATTGCATTTCCACATTCATAGCTGTAAGCCATTTATCAGACTCAGGGTCTAACAATGCAGCTTTATAGTTAGCGGGTTCACCGAGATCCCCTAACTCATGTTCCTCAGCATCGATGTATAAACACATGCGATCTGTGGGACGGCGTGTCCTTGTGGACCTACGAATGGGAATGATATCACTTTGAGGTTCATCCATTTCTAGATCATCCTCTTCATGATTTAAGCTAGTGTCTATAGAAGGATGCGTATCTTCTTCTTGAATAATTTCAAGATCTTCTAGACTCCCACTTGCTTCTTGATTTATAAGACTATTCTCTAGGAATTCAGCATTCCGAGCAACAAGGACTTTGTTCTCGGGTGGGTAGTAGAAAGAATAACCCATTGTTTCCTTTGGGTATCCTATGAAGATACACTTAATAGACCTGGGTTCTAACTTGTCAGGCTTGGTAAGAGTATCTCGCTTAACAAGTGCCTCACAACCCCAGACTTTTAAGTAAGACAGCTTAGGGGCTTGCCCA
This sequence comes from Tanacetum coccineum, assembly GCA_026074375.1. NCBI lineage: Eukaryota > Viridiplantae > Streptophyta > Magnoliopsida > Asterales > Asteraceae > Tanacetum > Tanacetum coccineum. The sequence goes on from BQNB010055513.1 coordinate 4,561, forward strand.
TGCCATACTTCGTATGGTGTCTTTTCAACCTCTTGTTGGGAACCATATTGATAATGAGGTTTTTTTTTCTTTTTGGTATTAAAGCAGTCTCAAAAGGGGAAAATGGGGGGGGCCCCCATAAAAAAAAAAAAATTCCCCAAAAAAAGGACTTTGGAAGGAGTTGTTTAAACTCATCATAGATCGAACATATCTAGTAGGTCTGTTTCTCTCTCCGACACTCCGTTGTGTTGTGGGTGTTAGGAGGGTACGTGGGCGATATAATCCCATGATCCTGAGATGATCCAAAATCTCTTGCACTCATCTACTCGCCCCTCAGATCAGGAACGTAGCGGCTTTATGGATTTTGCCCAGAGTTTGATTTTCTACTTCTTTTGAAACAATTTGAAAGTTTCAAACACTTATGTTATTAGGTTGTAACAAGTAAAAATAACCATAGCGACTAAAGTCGTTCAGTGAAGTGACGAAGTAGCTTGCCTCCTTGCCTTGAAGTGATATTAAATAGGCCATCATTCATCGGGTGTGTATTAGTCCAGTAAGTCTTGGCCTTTCCACTTGATGTGTGTAATGGTTTTCTAGCCATCTTTCTAGACATACAAGGAAGCATTTTTCAAAAAGCTTAGGTTAGTTTTTTTTTAATTGTATTGAGAAGTCCATCGTGTTGCAACTTCTCAATGCGTTTCTTGCTAATGTGTCCAAGACAACAATGCCACAAGAGAGCAGAGTCTAGGTTTAACATGGCTCTTTTGTTGCTTACAGCATATATAGAACTTTCATTTATACAAGAATTAGACAAGTCAATTTTAAAAATACCATCCCTTAGGATAGCACTAAATAATCATGTTATTCACGAAACTTGGATTGTAATTCACGATGCGGTTATAAAACCATCTTCGTACAACCGTGAAACTAAAATTACTCCTCTAGTAATAGAGGGAGCATAATGACAATTGTTCAAAACAATAACTAATCGTAGGCGAGAGATAAAATCAAAGTTGCAATTTGTTCTACAGCTTCACGTTGTCCATTGCCCACGTACAAAGTTAGAGGCCCCCGGCTTCTGTTTCCTTACTTGCACTTAGACCCTGCGTTGTTTCCAATATGAGTACCACAACCAGGTGTCATAGATTATGATCTATTAGGAAAAGTATTGGTTCTTATTACGAAGTTCCTGAACCACCACCAGCTCCAGAGGCTGCGTTCTTTTTCTCTTTAGCAACTCGGCTAAATACTGAGGATTCCTCTTCCAATGTCCTGTCTCACCACACTCATTGACGATTGAAGTCCTTTGCCGGGATCTTCCCACTTAGGTGGTGGGGTAATCTTGGGCTTGGGAGGCATAAGCGTGCATATTTTTCCCATTCCTTGATTTTGTTCCCTGCCAGCCTTTGAGGTTGCGTGTGTTGTTTTTTACCTTTCTGGACTTTACCAGCTCGAATAACATGTAGAGCAGGAGCGTTGTTTTTGGGCAGATTAAGAGTTTGCTCATGGAGCTTTAGCATAGCATGCAACTCGTTAACTGTCTTCCCCAGGCTATGCATGTTGTAATTCTGCACAAACCCATCAAATTCCTTGCGTAGACCGAAAGATCAGACTCACAGCAAGTCCAGTTGACGGGGTGCCCCAAATGCTTAGATTGTCAATATTGCCCTTTCTTTTTTCAGAAACATCGAGCTAACTGACTGCCCTTCTTCCTGTTTGCAGGCGTGAAAATCACGCGTAGTCTGTAGAAGCTCTTGCTCTGCTTGCTGGGCAAACAGAGTTTTTAACTCCTTTAGCATGTCATTAGCATGGAGGTTTTCCAGATTTCGTTGGATCTCTGGCTCCATGGTCATGAGCATGAGTCCAACAATCTCTTTTGATCCTTTTAACCCAAGCAGTATGAGCTGCAAGGATTTCAGGAGCAAACATGCTGACACGCAAGGAGCTACAGAGGCAGAGAAAGTGGCTGCTCTAGGTAATTCAACTTATCATCAATTGATAGTACAATCCTAAGTTGTCTATACCAATCAATAAAGTTGGGTCCAGTCAGTTTTTGCTTCTCGAAGAAGCCCCTGAAGACCGAATTGTTAGTTGACGAGGTTGTCATCTACAATTTAGAAATAGTTCATGTGGAATCCAAGATCTGGACTCAACTAGGGTATAATAACAATGATCAACACACAGCGGAATAATAATTGAGAACAAGATCAAAGTTACTAATAAGGTTTTCTTCATTAATCATTAACAAAGAAACTAGCTAACTATTAACTAATAACCTAGGCGCCTTATAAGGCTTGACGCCTAGTTAACACACACACACCTTTGATCTACATTGTTACTGGAACTGGTGAGTGCTAACCTAACTAAAACCCTCTTTATATAATAGAGGTGGCTAGGGTTTACAACCAAACCCTAGCTTACTATCTAAGCTAACTAAACAATTACATATTTGGTCCTTCATTGTTTCTTCTTTCTTTATTTCGTCTAATAGGTTTTGTAATCTTCAAATCTGTAAATCCCAACAATCTTCCCCTATTTGATATTACAAAACAACCTGCATGAAGAAACAATGCTAAAAATGTCTATCACAGTAATAAGTGAACACCATAAATCTTCTTACATTTTTTAATCATCTAATAGGGGTCTTGTGAAACTCGTAAACGCTTCCTCCTCAAAGTGATGCATGTTAGATAGGTTAAGTTTTTTTGAAACATATAGTTCCCCTTAAAAATATACTAACCATCTCATGAATCTCGGACTTTAATTGGCTTGAAATAGTAGGTATGAAACATCCAAGTGCAATAACATCCTCCTCGCTCGTGTAATTGTTGCCTCAGCCGGCGATCTACCTCAATCCTTTGTTGCATCTCACAAAAAGGGTGAACTTGTTACATAATCGAGTAAAAAGCCAATGCATCAAACGTCTTCACAATATCCTTTATTTGAGCAAGTGCATACAAGACTTGTTTATCACAATAGTTATGGGTCATCGTTGGTCCTGAACCTATCGCCCCCACGATCAGAACGTAGCGATTTTATGGTCTTGCCGAGTTGATTTTCTACTTCCTTTTGAAACACTTTGAAAGTTTCAAACACTTCATGTTTATGTTTCAACAAGTAAACATAACCATAACGACTAAAGTCATCAGTGAAAGTGACGAAGTAGTTTGCTCCTTGCCTTGAAGTGATCTTAAATGGGCCACATACATCGGTGTGTATTAGTCCAAGTAAGTCTTTGGCCCTTTCCACTTGATGTGTGTAAGGTTTTCTTGCCATCTTTCCAGACATACAAGGAACGCATTTTTCAAAAGCCCTAAGGTCAGTTGAATTGAGAAGTCTATCGTTTTGCAACTTTTCAATGCGTTTCTTGCTAATGTGTCCAAGACGACAATGCCACAAGAGAGCAGAGTCCAAGTCTAGCTTGGCTCTTTTGTTGCTTACAATATATATAGAACTTTCATTTGCATAAGAATTAGACAAATCAATTTCAAAAATACCATCCCTTGGGATAGCACTAAAATAAACCATGTTATTCCTAGAAACTTGAATTGTATTATTCACGAAGCGGTTAATAAAACCATCTTCGTACAAACGGGAAACTGAAATTACTCCTCTAGTAATAGAAGGAGCATAATGACAATTGTTCAATACAATAACTAATCCGCTAGGGAGAGATAAATCAAAGTTGCCAATTGCTTATACAGCTTCACGTTGACCATTGCCCACGTACAAGCTAAGAGCCCTCGGCTTTAGTTTCCTACTTGCCCTTAGACCCTGCGTTGTATTACAAATATGAGTACCACAACCAGTGTCATAGATCCATGATCTGTTAAGGAAAGTATTGAGTTATATAACGAGGATACCTGAACTACCACCAGCTCCAGAGGTTGCGTTCTTTTTCTTCTTTAGCAACTCGACTAAGTACTGAGGACAGTTCCTATTCCAGTGTCCTGTCTCACCACACTCATGACAGATTGAGTACTTTGCGGGATCTTCCCTCTTAGGTGGAGGGGGAATCTTGGGCTTGGGAGCATAAGCGTGCTTATTTTTCCCATTCCCTTGATTTTGTCCCCTGACAGCCTTTTGGGGTTGCGGTTTATTGTGCTTTTTACCTTTCTGGACTTTGCCAGCTCGAATAACGTGTAGAGCAGGAGCGTTGTTTTTGGGCAGATTAAGAGTTTGCTCATAGAGCTTTAGCATAGCATGCAACTCGTTAACTGTCTTCCCCAGGCTATGCATGTTGTAATTCTGCACAAACCCATCAAATTCCTTGCGTAGACCGATAAGAATCAGACTCACAGCAAGGCCAAGTGTCACGGGGTGCCCCAAACGCTCTAGATTGTCAATATAGCCCTTCATTTTTAGAACATACGAGCTAACTGACTGCCCTTCTTCCTGTTTGCAAGAGTGAAAATCTCGCATAGTCTGAAGAAGATCATGTTCTGCTTGCTGGGCAAACAGAGTTTTTAACTCCTTTAGCATGTCCTTCGCATGGAGGTTTTCCAAATTTTGTTGGATCTCTGGCTCCATCGTCATGAGCATGAGTCCAACAATCTCTTTTGATCCTTTAACCCAATCAGTATGAGCTGCAAGGATTTCAGGAGCAACTTGCTGACCCACAGGAGCTACAGGAGCAGGAGGAAGTGGCTGCTCTAGGTAATTCAACTTATCCTCAATTGATAGTACAATCCTAAGTTGTCGATACCAATCAATAAAGTTGGGTCCAGTCAGTTTTTGCTTCTCGAAGAAGCCCCTGAAGACCGAATTGTTAGCTGACGAGGTTGTCATCTACAATTAGAAAAAGTTCAAATATTAGTATTGTCGATAATTAAATTCTTAAAGGAATTAACTACCCAATTAATTACTAATAAGACTAAGATCCAACTTGACCTCCCACTTATTACAGAAGGTCTGACCAACGTGTAAACAAGTAGGGCAAGAGGTAAGCGACGAGCGTTAATTGCATGGAATGCAACTCTTAGATTTATGAGACTAATGACATTAGTAACTCTTATAGTAATGTCAAAAGCATATTTGGTCTCATCTTATGCCTCGGGTCCGAGGTCTGACCAGGAAACTCGATTTAAGTCCACCAAAACAGAACGTGCGAAAATTGATATAGGTCTGACCTATGAAAAAAATTCGCCATGGGTTTGGCAAGGCCCTTAGGTCTGACCAGAGAAGTCAAGCCAAAGGCACGTGTTCTAGGTTTGGCTGGCATAGACTTAAAACTTCATATAAGGGTATACACATAAATGTGACAAAGTTGTGTACAAGAAGCATGCAAAACATCTTGTAGCACAAAGTTAAGAAAACATTTTGTTAACCTTTTGGTATAGCAATCATTTTGTCAAATGTTCACGGTAGCTCCATTTAGGACGCACAAAGAAGCGGAGAAACAGGTCAGCGCGAAGCGTATTAAAAACCTGACTTCATTTGGGGAATCTTACTTCAACCCGCCTTAAACTTCTCTTTTAGTTTGTCCATAATGGGTGAGCCATACTTCCAATTGACTAATGATGCTATGTATGTTAAGAAACCCCTTTTGTTAACATTTAGTTTTATTGATGCCAATATGGTGGGATTACAAATTGATCAACCCTATATTGTACTCCTACTTAGTCCGAAGACAAGTAATTCCAATAATTCCCTCATATGCCGAAGCATGTAGTGGGGCGGGAGAAAATTAAAGATCAATTCAACCCCATATCGCGCATGTAAAACTAAAGCTTCACAAGAAATCAAATTTCATAGTTTTTATGTCCATATTAATTTGTCCAAAAACCCCGGTTTCACAAATAACACATAATTGGTCACAAGGAATAAAATTATGTGTGTAATATTAGACATGTTCAATCCAAATTACTTTATAAGTATTAGTCCGGTTTTAAGAGTTTCATAAAATCTATATTTTGCAAATATTGACTAGACACAAGGCATATCACATATAAGCATTTAAAACAGACTAAAAATGGATTGAAAATTGAGGAACAAACTCTTATAATGAAAGCAGTAAATCACATAATGCCTCGAGTTCTCAAAAGAGTCTTCCCCAATTGGAGAACCATAAGACTCTCACTAGGTTTTCTGCTAAAGTGCCTAGATCGCCACATACATCATATAACATGATTGCGTGAGTCTTACAGCCGAGATAAAACAAGAATAGATTAACATAGCAACTTAATTAACAATTTAATTTTTAATCTATACTCCTTTTTATCATTTGTGTTTGTTTTCATTCTAGGTTGGTTATTTAGTTATGGCAAGGATTGCATGTCGTTGCCATAATTTTCAATAAAAACAATAAATAATCCAATTTCATGCAGCCCTAGCGTGTTATAAATTGTATGTAATACATGTATACTAAACAAGTTGACTCGTGATGCCACTGTTGGAATTTAACAATCAAGTTAACCAATTTAACTCTTACGAGTACGCAGCGGATAGATCGAGTCTAGCATATATAATTAACATACATTAAACACATAAGGAATGTAAAAGGGTAAATAGAAAACATACCCTCGAAGACACCAGCAAATAAATGAAACTGAGAACGAGAAACGAGTGACTAAATTGTCACCTCTACGAGTGCTCACACAAACACGTAAACAAGCACGCCCGGATGCTAGTCCAAACCTCACGTATATCCAATATAACAATTGTATCCAAAACCTATTAAAAATCGATCACAAAAACCCTCACAAGAAACAGAATCGAAAATCAGAAAGGTAGTGTAGGGTTTTAACCGAATTCGGTTGTAACCCTGCTACAGTACAACCGAAATATAGATCCACAAACCCTAGCTCGAATCCGACTATTATCACACCTTGACAATACATAAACCAATGTATTACACCCTCTTGAATAAACCTGGGATCGAATCACAAGTGGAAAAACCCTAAAAGATTTAACCGAATTAGGACAGAGGGTTTTGGAGTTAACCGAAATACAAAACTGTTTTGATCTAGGTTTTGATTTTGGCTATTTTGTGTTAAGGAGGAAGGATGGCAGATTCTTTTGGGTGTATGTGATATGTATATCCTGTGAATGAGCTAGGGTGAAGGGGTTTTAATAACCTCCAAACCTTAGTCATGATAATGATTAAAACCATGAATTTTAACCTTATCAAAACACTAAACCTTATCACATAACTAAGGTACACCGAACCAAGACCCTCTCTAGAATGTTCCTTATAGCCGGCTAGCTCATAAGGACATCACATAATTCTTGTCTTAATCGTTCGTGTCCAAACGGTTTACATTTAATAGTTTTCGTGAAGTTAAAACGTACTCTAAATGTTTTATCGTGTGTGCCCCCAATAGGCTCACACACTTCTAGTCGTACATTGCGTATCCAACTAACATAACCCAACAGCTCCCACTTGGGAGTTGGAGTAGCAGACAGCACATATACTAACGACGGAAACGTCTAGCAACACTCACATTCGTTTTTAAAACTAGAAGTGTCTGAGATCAAGTTTCATAAACATTCTCAGTAGCATGGTTATTTTGTCTTGCTATAATCATCCCTTTGTTCAAATACCGTTAAACCATGGATATGGATCCTAACTCATTCCATATAGTTTAACCATTTAGATTCTCGTTATAGAATTTAATTCAGATATACCAAATGTAATCAAGAATCATCTTGCATTACCCTTTGGGTTCGGCCAAACAATTATCTGATTAATTCTGGAGAGGCGCCAAGGTATTATTCTGCACATATCAAGTGGAGGAACAAATTCTTTGTTGAATACAAGTGTTGTGAATGCTGCTTCACATCACTTCCAATAATAGTCTTTATAACTACCATTTTCAGGACAACGTTTGACATAGAATTAAAAAGTGATATCCACACATACCAGAACTTGTTTGTATTCTCAAGTCTAAGGATGACTTAACTAACCATTTTCGAAATTTTACTTATGACAACGGATCCATAAAGTAAACATTCGAAGGTTGGGGTGTCCAATACGCATCCCTTGTGAGTAACATATGAGTTTGGCGGGAACCATCCAAATATTCAAAGAATATAACCAACACTCACATTTGCCTTATGTAACAATACTCTCATACTGTTAACCGACAATGGACATATTTAGAATGATAAATCATTCAAGGATTAAATATGCAAATATAGGATAAACAATTGTTATATGAATGATAACAAATACCTCGTATCTTTATTCATCAAAAAATAAAATTATCTTACAATCCTAATTATCCAAATAACTAATGAACACAGATTTACATGAGACTACTAGCTGAAAGCATTCCTATATTTCTAGTATGTTCTGAATGCTTTGGAAAAGCTAAAGCTTTAGTAAAATGATCAGCTAAGTTGTCATCTGTGTGAACTTTTTCTAACTTTATGTCACCAAATTCAATAACTTCACGAAGGTAGTGAACTTTGGCACGGAAATGTCTAGCACCTTTCGTGAATCCAGATTCATTAGCTATAGTAATTGCTCCAGTATTATCACAATACATACTTATGAGTTCTTTAATTGTGGGAACAATACCAAGCCCAGAAATGAATTTCCTAACCCAAACAGCTTCCTTAGAAGCATCATAGAAGCATCATAGGCAGCAATATACTCAGCTTCTACAAATGAAGTAGCGAAAATGCTTTGCTTGGCACTCTTCTAATCAACAGCACCTCCATTTAAAACGAACACATATCGTGTCTAAGACTTAAGGTCATTAATCATCCCGTCAATACAAGCATCAATGAGCAAGAAACCCCGAGCTCCTCCGTTTTATGTCACCTCCGTAAACTAAAAACATGTCCTTAGTATTTCTGAGATACTTCAGAATGTTCTTAACAGTATTCCAATGAAGATCACCTGGATTCTGTTGAAATCGGCTTGTTATGTTCTGAGCGAATGCAACATCAGGGCGAGTACATCTCACAACATACATAATAGAACCCACAGCCAAGGCATATGGAACATTTTGCATGCGCTTTAACTCAGCAGGTGTTGAAGTACCTTGTGATTTACTCAATCTAAGCTTTTTTTATATTATGTAGTGCGTCTGGAAGCAGGGTTTTTTTTTCTTGCATGGGGATACTTCCACGTTTGTAATTCTCCATGTGATATCGCTTTAAGATTTTTTTGATATAAGCACTTTGACACAAACCAATTAACCACCGTGATCTATCTCTGTAGATCTTGATTCTAAGAATATATGCAGCTTCACCTAAATCTTTCATAGCAAAACACCTTCCAAGGTAGGATTTTACATCTTGTAACATTGGAATGTTGTTTCCCATGATTAATATGTCATCGACATACAAGATTAGGAAAGTGACATTACTCCCACTAGCTTTTAGATATACACATGGCTCATCACGATTTTGAGTGAAACCAAATTTCTTTATTTCATCATCAAATCGCTTATTCTATTGCGTTGATTCTTGCTTAAGCCCGAAATTGAACGCCTCAGCTTGCAATACTCGTTTGGTGATATTTTGGATTGAAAAAAACCTTTCAGATGCTCCATGTAAGACCTCTTCAGAAAGATAAGCATTGATGCAGACAGTTTTGACATCCATTTGCCAAATCTCATAGTCATAAAATGTTGTTATGGCTATAAGAATCCTAATAGCTCTAATGTCTGCAACAGGAGAGAAGGTTTCCTCATAATCAATCCCTGGGGTTTGAGTATAGCCCTTCGCCACAAGACGAGCTTTATAGGTGTGTACAGCTCCATCCATGTCGGTCTTCTTCTTGAAGAGCCACTTGCTACCAACGGTTTTGCCGTTAGGAGGAAGATCAACTAAGTCCCAAACTTCGTTGTCTTTCATGGATTGCATTTCCACATTCATAACATTTAGCTATTTATCAGACTCAGGGTCTAACAATGCAGCTTTATAGTTAGCGGGTTCACCAAGATCCCTTAACTCATGCTCCTCAGCATCGATGTATAAGCACATACGAAAAAAAACGATTGGGGCGATTCGTGTCCTTAGTGGACCTACGAATGGGAATATATCACTTTGAGGTTCATCTATTTCTAGATCATCCTCTTCATGATGTAAGCTAGTGTACTATAGAAAGGAAGTGTATCTTCTTCTTGAATAATTTCAAGATCTTCTAGACTCCCACTTGCTTCTTGAGTTATAAGACTATTCTCTAGGATCTCAGTATTCCGAGCAACAAGGACTTTGTTCTCGGGTGGGTAGTAGAAAGAATATCTCATTGTTTCCTTTGGGTATCCTATAAAGATATTAATAGACCTAGGTTCTAACTTATTAGGCTTGGTAAGAATATCTCGCTTAACAAGTGCCTCACAACCCTAGACTTTTAAGTAAGACAGCTTAGGAGCTTGCCCATGCCATACTTCGTATGGTGTCTTCAAAAACCTTCTTAGTTGGAAACCATATGAGAATGCGTGCAAACAGTCTCAAAGAGCATAAATCCCCAATAGAAACTTTTGGAAGAGTTGTTTATTGAACTCATCATCATTGGGATCGAACCATATATAGGGTTCTATTTCTCCTCTCAGACACACTATTGTGTTGTGGTGGTGTAAGGAGTAGTACGAATAGGCGATAAAACCCATGATTACCCGCCCACCACACACCTAGATGACCAAAAACTCTTGACTCATATACACTCGCGAATCCCCACGCAACCTAGAACGATAGCCGATTTAATGGTCTGTACCGAGTGATTTTATACTTTCCTGTTTTGAAACACTTTGAAAGTTTCAAACACTTCATGTTTATGCTTTAACAAGTAAACATAACCATAACGACTAAAGTCGTCAGTGAAAGTGATGAAGTAGCTTGCTCCTTGTCTTGACATGATCTTAAATGGGCCACATACATCAGTGTGTATTAGTCCAAGTAAGTCTTTTTTTAGAGCCCTTTCCCACTTATGTGTTGTCAGTTTTCCTTGCTAACTTTCTGTGACCTACAAGAGGCGCATTTTTCAAAAAGCCCTAAGGTCAGTTGAATTGAGAAGTCCATCATGTTGCAACATCTCAATGCGTTTCTTGCTGAGTGTCCGAAGAGACAATGCCACATAGAGAGCAGAGTCCAAGTCAAACTGGGCTCTTTAGTTGGCTTATAGTATATAAAGAACTATCATTTGCATAAGAATTAGACAAATCAATTTCAAAAATACCATCCTTTAGGATAGCACTAAAATAAACCATGTTATTCCTAGAAACTTGAATTGTATTATTCACGAAGCAGTTAATACAACACCATCCTCCGAACAAACGGAAACTGAAATAACCTTCCCAGTATAGAGGGAGCATAATGACAATTGTTCAAAACAATCTCTAATATCCAATCGTGAGACATAATTGCAAAACCTCAATTGCTTCAACAGCATCAACGTTGACCATAGCCCGACTTTACAAACTAAGACAGCCAGCCACCACGACCTACATTTTTTCCAACTTGCCCTTAGACCCTGATGCCGTGTATACAAATATGAGTATTCACAACTAGTGTCAAAGATTTCCACATGATCTATAGAGGGAAAGTATTAAGTTCTATATGAAGATAACCATGAACTGTTAGCACCCTGAAGATAGCTTCAAGTTCCTTCATGCAACTTGGCTAAATTCTAAGACTGTTCATCTTACACTATATTGGAGCTTACGACGGCTAGTATCCCTATCTTCGTGTGTACCACAAGGGGAAATCCACATCAAATGACAGCTAGTAGGTCCTTAGCAGGATTTTTCTTATTCATGTGGAGTGAACTCTTGGGCTTAGGATGATAAGCGCGCTTATACTTTCCTTTCCTTTCCTATGATTTTTACCCCTAGCACGGAAATGCGGTTTTTGCTTGTTTTTTCTTTTTTTGGACTTTCCCTGCTCGAATTACATGAAGTGCAGGAGCAGTTTGTTTAGGCTGAGTTTGCTCATGTAGCTTCCGCATGGCATGCAACTCATTAACCGTCTTCCCCATGTCGTGCATACTGTAATTCTGCAAAGTCTGAAGAAACTCCTGATCTGCTTGCTGGGCAAGCAAGATATTAACTCCTATACATCTCATAAACACTAGCTACTTTATTGTGAGGAAAACACCCTTGTTTTCCACAAAATGTTTTGTGGAAAACAAGGAAAACAGAGATCGCGTTCATTTCGTCGTTTTCCAACAAAATTCTCTACAAAACACAAAATCCCTATTTTCTCTTTTTATACACAAAACTAGAAAACAATTTTATTTTGTTTTCCCCGTTTTCCTTTTATGACACCCATATCTATTTTCCCCTTATTTCCTACGTTTTATACGTTTTTATAAGTTTTTTTATGTTTATGTACGCTTACAGATTTTTTTTACGTTTTCGTCCGTTTTTTACGATTTCGACAGTTTTTTTACGTTTTCGTCCGTTTTTTACGTTTTCGTCCGTTTTTTACGTTTTCGTCCGTTTTTTACGATTTCGTCCGTTTTTTACGTTTTCGTCCTTTTTTTACGATTTCGTCTGTTTTACGATTTCGACGTTTTTTTTTTTTTTTGTGTTTTTTTTTTATTGGATTTTTTTTTTGTTTGTTGGGGGGGGGGGTGTGGGTTGTTTTTTAATTTTTATTGTTTGTTTTTTTTAATTACGATTTCGTCCGTTTTTTTACTATTTCGCCTATTTTTTTACTATTTCGTCCGTTTTTACTATTTCGTCCGTTTTTTACGACTTCGTCCGTTTTTTTACGCCTTCGTCCGTTTTTTACGACTTCGTCCGTTGTTTTACGACTTCGTCCGTTTTTTTACGTTTTCGCCCTTTTTTTACGATTTCGCACGTTTTTTACGATTTCGCCCGTTTTTACATTTTCGTTCATTTTTTAACGTCTTCGTCCTTTTTTACGTTTTCGTCCGTTTTCAACGTTTTCGTCCGTTTTTTTACGTTTTCGTTCGTTTTTTACGATTTCGTCCGGTTTTTACGTTTTCGCCCTTTTTTACCGTTTTTCGTCCTTTTTACGTTTTCGGCCATTTTTTTACGATTTCGTCCGTTTTTTTACGTTTTCGTCCTTTTTTTATGACTTCGTCCATTTTTTTACGTTTTCGTTTTTTTTATGATTTCGTACGTTTTTTTACGATTTCGTCCGTTTTTTTCGTTTTCGTCCGTTTTTTTACGTTTTCGTCTGTTTTTTACGTTTTTGTCCGTATTTTACGATTTCGTCCGTTTTTACGTTTTCGTCCATTTTTTACGTTTTCGTCCGTTTTTTACGATTTCGTCCGTTTTTTACGACTTCGTTCGTTTTTTACGTTTTCGTTCGTTTTTTACCCTTTTTTTACGATTTCGTCTGTGTTTTTACGACTTCGTCCTTTTTTACGACTTCGTCCGTTTTTAGGTTTTTTACGTTTTCGTCCGTTTTTTTACGTTTTTGTCCGTTTTTTTATGATTTCGTTCGTTTTTTACGATTTCGCCCTTTTTTACGAAAACGTAAAAAACGGACGAAATCGTAAAAAAACGGACGAAAACGTAAAAACGGACGAAATCGTAAAAAAACAGACGAAAACGAAAAAACGGACGAAATCGTAAAATACGGACGAAATCGTAAAAAAACGGACGAAAACGTAAAAAAAACGGACGAAAACGTAAAAAACGGACGAAATCGTAAAAAAGACGAAATCGTAAAAAACGGACGAAATCGTAAAAAACGGACGAAATTGTAAAAAACGGACGAAATCGTAAAAAAACAGACGAAATCGTAAAAAAACAGACGAAATCGTAAAAAAAACAGGCAAAAACGTAAAAAAACTGACGAAAACGTAAAAAATGAACGAAAACGTAAAAATACGGACGAAAACGTTTAAAACCCATTAAATAATTAAGATTCGCACAGTAGCCCATTTATCCCATTAGTGCTCGTTTTAACCCGTGCCCGTTTTGGCCCGTGCCCGTTTTGGCCCGTACCCGTTTTGCCTGATGCTCGCAGCCCGCACCAGCCCTAGTCCGTTTTTTGCCGCCTCTATTTTTGTATTTCGAATATGTCTTTATAATATTACAAAAGTAAATAGAGAATTAAGATAGAAACAACAACACTTGAACATGTATTTTGTAAAATGGAAAACACAAACACATGTTTCTTTAACTAAACGCGTTTTCCAAATTTTCAATTATTTTGTGAAGATGTAAACCCCCTCCTTTTTCCTACAAAACAGGAAACAGAAAATGATGGAAAATGTTTTTTCCAACTAACGTCAACCAAAGGTTTTCCAGATATAGTGGATCTCGGATCCATAGTCATGGCAAGATTCTAGTAATCTCTTTTGATCCTTTAACCTATGCAGCATGAGCTGTAAGAGCTTCCAGAGCAACTTGCTGACCAACTTGAGCTGGGACAGAAGTAGGAGGAATTGCCTGCTCTTGGTAATCCAACTTATCCATAACTGATAGTACAATCCTAAGTTGCCTGTACCAATCAATAAAGTTGGGTCCGGTTAATTTTTGTTTCTCGATGAAACCCCTGAAAATCGAATTGGTAACTACGGAGGTAGTCCATACTACAATCAAAAAAGTTTCAATTATTAGTATTGTTGATAATTAAATTCTTAAAAGAATTAACTACCCAATTAATTACTTATAAGACTAAGATCCAACTTGTCCTCCCACTTATTACTAGAGGTCTGACCAACGTGTAAACAAGTGAGGCAAGAGGTAAGCGACGACGATAATTGCATGAAAATGCAACCTAAGATTTAGAGACTGATGACATTAGTAACTCCTATAGTAATGTCAAAAGCATATTTGGTCTCATCTTATGCCTCGGGTCCGAGGTATGACCAGGTAACTCGATTTAAGTCGACCAAAAAAGAACATGCGAAAATTGACAAAGGTCTGACCAATGGAAAAATTCGCCATGGGTTGGAAAGGCCCTGAGGTCTGACGAGAGAAGACAATCCAAATGTACGTGTTCTAGTTTTGGCTAGCATAGACTTAAAATTTTACATAAGGGTATACACATAAAAGTTGACAAATCTGTGTAACAAGGAAGCCATGCAAAACAACTTGTAGCACAAAGTTAAGAAAACATTTTGTTAACCTTTTTGGTATAGACATCATTTTGTCAAATGTTCTCGGTAGCTCCATTTTGGACGCACAAAGAAGCGGAGAAACAGGTCAGCGCGAAGCGTATTAAAAACCTGACTTCTTTTGGGGAACCTTACTTCCACCCGCCTTAAACTTCTCTGTAGTTTTTCCAACAACGGGTGAGCCGTACTTTCAATTGATTAATGATGCTATTTAATGTTAAGAAACCCCTTTTGTTAACATTAGTTTTTATAGTTGCCAATATGGTGGGATTTCAAATTTGATCAAACCCTATATTGTACTCCTACTTGTGTCCGAGGACAAAGTAATTCCAATAATTCCCTCATATGCCGAAACATGTAGTGGGGCGGGATAAGATTAAAGATCAATTCAACCCCATATTGCGCACATAAAAACTAAAAGTTCACAAGAAATCAAATTATAACACCTTGTGATTTCTGGTCATGTTACGACTCCGAGTTTTCATTATTTAACTATCTTTCTTTTTATTTTAGCTTATTTCGCGTAGCTATGCATCTAAACGCACTAGTTTAAATCGCGAAGGCACAAATTCACGTTAGCAGAAACGACAACTAGAACTCATTAAGGCCTTACATGATCCCCCTCATATTCGTTATTTAATTTATTTCACGACAAGAAAAGGTTACATGATTCTCGCCCATTTAATTTTATCAAGGTAAAAACCCATTCAAAACAAACTACACCAAAATTATAACTTCTATGAATTAGGAAGCTAGATAAAATTTAAAATACAAACCCATGTGCTCCTAAAAACTAGACATAGATCTCGTGTGTTACTTCCCAACTCCTCAAATCAGTAACATTCCAAATAAGGTAAGAACCTACAAAAATCCACCCCTAGTATAACTCTTTTACCCAACGAATATAGCCCAACATCTCTTTTTCTAAATCCCTAAGAACTCTCGTGATATATTGGTTGTCCTCTCATTGTTTCTCGCTTCAAACGAAATCCAAAGTACCAACCTTTTAAACAGTTTTTTTTGGGGGGGGGGGGGGGGGGGGGGGGGGGGGGGGGGGGGGGGGTTTTTTTTTTTTTTTCTATGGCCTTGACCTTGTTAAACCTCAAAAAGTCCTTTGCCATATATGGGTAAACACACAAACGTGATATCAAAGGAGGACACTAGGCAAGCATAACCATGTGAGTATAAATGGCCTTTACCTGCTTCTTTGAAGAAACAAAGAGGAACCCCCCCACCCTCACAACCTACTCCCCACCATAACACAAAACAAAATTTGCATGAATATCTCCTTCACCTTAATCCTCTTTGTCTTTCTACCCTTGTTCGACTCACATACAGCCTACATATCGCACCATCACCATTATCATAAACCCTAGAAGCCCTAAAACTCTAAGAAACCCTAATTATGTTTCTTTAGGTTCGTCCTTCTTGCAAGTCGACGCACCAAAGCAGCAAGCAACGATCGTGTTGGGTCCTTGAGTATTGGATTGGGGTTTTAGTTCATGTATACGTGTGGTGTAAGGAAGCCGAGTACTCATCACTTTCATTGGGTCAAGTTCTATACACGTTCGTCTTTGAGCCTTGTAAGCAAATCGTTTCTTGATTTTTTAACCTTATATGCAATTCTTATACCTATTGTTGTGTGCTTGAAACCTATAAAAATAAAACACGTTTCTTTCTTTGTGTTTGCTTTCTGATATATAAATCGAATAACATTAAAAACCTTTATAAAATTTGTCAAGTGACTAAAAAGACATGGACCATGCTTAAACTAGGGTAATAGGGGTAGAAATCAGCCCTTTTGTAGCTTGGACCCATTAATTGGTTAAAAAGAAAAACGCATATGTTATGTTATTATAAAACACAGCCCACACTTGTAGTTTTGAGTACATTATTCGACCTCTAAGCGTGGAGCATAAAAACAAACCTTGATTATTTTCGTAAATAGGACATGTAATGGTTATTTTGCCCCTGGAATCACTGGTTTTCGTCAAGTAAATAAGAAGTTAGAAGGTCTCAAAGTAGGGCGTAAAAACTGTCACCTTTCTCACTGTTTTAAACGCAGCCAGCAAGACATTTTGCTTAAATTATTGTGACACACTTAGCTACTGTTTAAACGAGATAAGGCTGTTTTATCATAGGTGTCGACAGTTAGTCGAACACCTGGTGTCCGTGTAGTCATGACATGGTTGCGTGCAAGCCGACCTTTAGCCCTACTTTTGACCCCGTTAACGACCCCGACACACGAAACCTATAAAAGGTGAAATGTAGTCCAACTGACCTAGTTTACAACGGTACATTTATTTCGTCCTAACGTTGGGTAACGAGTCACAATCTAAGGCCAAAACACTGACCTCGCAGTCAGCACATGCTGAAATAAAAACTTAAATATTTTCTAAGTCTAAAAACTGCCATGCCTTGCGAAACACCCACATTTAGCCCCATTTTCGACCCAATAAACGATCTTTTTGGACAAGAATTATTTAACGAAACTTATAGATGACCTGGTTAGGTTTTTAAATCTGTTTTTAGTTGGCATTTTCATTAAGTAACGAAAATATAAAAACAAATCCTAAAACTCTACGTGTGTCACACGTATTTTAGAAATAACACTTAACTTTTCTCTAACACATTTGCTTTATTTTTGTCACAACTTAAACCAATTTAATAACGTACTTGTAAGACCAAAGCAAGGGCCGACACTAAACCTAACATTATGTAAGAATTATATTGTTGACCTAGTTTTTCCTAAAAAGTCCGAAGTCGTAAATTGCATACTTATATTTTGACCACGTTGACCCAATAAAGTTGACCATTTTAACATGAAAATTCGTTTTCAAACATCATTATTTAAATGGAGCTTCCAGCACACACTAGGGACGAGAATTGCAAGTTATTTAGTTTTAATCCCCGTTAAGTAAAATATGTATTATTTTTACTTAGGTTGCGGATAAAGTATTTTGCATCATTTTTCATGCCACTACCTTCCTATTCCGTTATCATTACTTGATGTGAGTTAATAGTCCCCATCTTACATTTTTAATCATTTATCAAATCTCGGGGATGAGATCATGTTTTGTTTTAACAAAAGGATGCAAGTACTTTTAAATTTAAATGTTACAGTTGCCTAAGTAGTTATAACCCACTATGCCCATCATCCTGAACCGTTAATTTACTGGATTGTAAGCGGAATGTTCATGAATAGATCTATTTTGGGAAATAAACATCCCCGTTTGGGCAAGTAGCGCTTGCTAGTTTACCGGTTGGCCGGGAACGATCGAACTATACATATCGGACTCCATAGATTTACGGGTTTGAACATCTACATTGGGCCTCATCATTATAATGTAATTTGTTTTACATACATTGTTTAGCATCTCGAGCGGTGTCACAGAGTGCGTGCGAGACGTGAGTCGCGATATCGTGTTAAAACACTCTCTAATCTCTCTCAACAACACACATAAGCGACCCACCGGGCACAGAGCGGCGACACACACACACACAGAAGAAATAGCGAATCACACAACGACTACATGCAGTAAGGCTCTAATGTACACACCGAAAGCTCTACAACAATCTCATGATAAACACAAATACAGTATAAATGATGATGCCCAATGCTAACATGTTCCGAACCCGTAAGCATCTATGAGTTCCCGATATACTCTACTATAGGCGACCGTTTCGTGCGCGTGCTTCCCCCCCCATCCTCGGTCATGACTAGGTCCAATCACGGTAAACTAGCAAGCGCTACTTGCCCGAACGGGGGTGTTTATTCCCAAATAGATCTATTCATAACATTCGCGCGTACAATCCAGTAATTAACGGTTCATGATGATGGGGCACATAAAATTGGGTTATAACTACTTGGCAAACCCGTAACATTTAAATTTAAAATGTACTTGCATCCATTTGTAAAACAAATCATGATCTCTGACGTCGATATTTGATAAAAGATTAAAAATAAGAAGGGGACGATTAACACGCATCAAGTAATAGATAACGGAAATAGAAAGGTATGGCATGAAAAATGATGCAAAAGTACTTATTATCCGCAACCAAAGAAAAATGAATACATATTACTAACGAAGAATATAAAACTAAATACTTGCAATCTCGTCCCTAGTATGTGCTTGAGCTCCATTTAAAATAATGATGTTTAAAAATGAATTTTCATGTTAAAATGGTCAACTTTATTGGGTCAACGTGGTCAAAATATAAGTATGCAATTTACGACTTCGGACTTTTAGGAAACTAGGTCACATATACTCTAAAATGTTAGTTTAGTTCGGCCCTTGCTTTGGTCTCTAAGTGCGTTAAATAAATCGGTTAAGTTGTGACAAAAATAAAGCAAATGTGTTAGAGAAAAGTTAAGTGTTATTTCTAAAATACGTGTGACACACGTAGAGTTTTAGGATTTGTTTTTATATTCGTTACTTAATGAAAATGCCAACTAAAAATAGATTTAAAAACCTGACCAGGACCAGGTCTGTCGACAATTTCGTTAAATAAGTCCTTGTCCACAAGGTGTTATTGGGTCGAAAATGGGGCTAAAGGTGGGTGTTTTACAAGGCATGGCAGTTTTCAGACTTAGAAAGTATTTGAGTTTTTATTTCAAAATGTGCTGACTGCGAGGTCAGTGTTTTAGCGTTACCCAATGTTAGGACGAAATAAATGTACCGTTATAAACTAGGTCAGTTGAACTACATTTCACCTTTTATAGGTTTCGTGTGTCGGGGTCGTTAACGGGGTCAAAAGTAGGGCTAAAGGTCGGCTTGCACGCAACCATGTCATGACTACACGCACACCAGGTGTTCGACTAATTGTCGACAACCGATATGATTAAACACCTTATACTCGTTTAAACAGTAGCTAAGTGTGTCACAATAATTTAAGCAAAATGTCTTGTTGGCTGCGTTTAAAACAGTGAGAAAGGTGACGGTTTTTACGCCCTACTTTGAGACCTTCAAACTTCTTATTTACTTGACGAAAACCAGTGATTCCAGGGGCAAAATAACCATTACATGTCCTATTTACGAAAATAATTAAGGTTCGTTTTTATGCTCCACGCCTAGAGGTCGAATAATGTACTCAAAACTACAAGTGTGGGCGTTTTACAATAACATAACATATGCGTTTTTCTTTTTAACCAATTAATGGGTCCAAGCTACAAAAGGGCTGATTTCTACCCCTATTACCCTAGTTTAAGCATGGTCCATGTCTTTTTAGTCACTTGACAAATTTTATAAAGGTTTTTACTGTTATTCGATTTTTATATCAGAAAGCAAACACAAAGAAAGAAACGTGTTTTATTTTTATAGGTTTCAATCACACAACAATAGGTATAAGAATTGCATATAAGGTTAAAAAAATCAGGAAACGATTTGCTTACAAGGCTCAAAGACGAACGCGTTTAGAACTTGACCCAATAAAAGTGATGAGTACTCGGTTTCCTTACACCACACGTATACACGAACCAAAACCCCAATCCAATACTCAAGGACCCAACAACGATTCATATGCTTGTTTGCTTTGGTGCGATCGACTATCTTGCAAGAAGGACAACCCAAAAAACCTAAATTAGGTTTACTAGAGATTTAGGCTTCTAGGGTTTATGATAATGGTGATGGTGCGATATGTAGGCTGTATGTGAGTCGAACAAGGGTAGAAAGACAAAGAGGATTAAGGTGAAGAGAGTATACTTGCAAATTTTGTTTGTGTTGTGTTCCCTGTGTTCTTCAAAGAAGCAGGTAAAGGCCATTTATACTCACATGGTTATGCTTGCCTAGTGTCCTCCTTTGATATCACGTTTGTGTGTTTACCCATATATGGCAAAGGACTTTTGGGGTTTAAACAAGGTATCCAAGGCATAAGTGTTTAAAAGGGTGGGTACTGTGGATTTCGTTTGAAGCAGAAAACAAAGAGAGACATCCAATATATCATAGAGAGTTCTTTGGGATTTTAGAAAAAAGAGAGTTGGGCTTTATTTTCCGATTGGTAAAAGAGATTATAACTAGCGATGGAATTTTTTTGTAGGTTTCTTATCTAATTTGGAATGTACTGCTTTGAGGAGTTGGGAAGTAACACACTAGATCTATGTCAAGTTTTTAGGAGCACATGGGTTTTATGTTTAAGCTTTTATCTATGCTTACCCAAATTCATAGAAGTTATATATTATTTGTTGTTGTTTGTAATGAAAATGGGTTTTACCTTGATAAAATTAAATGGGCGAGAATCATGTAACCTTTTCTTGTCGTAAAATAAATTAAATAACGAATATGAGGGGATCGCGTAAGGCCTCAATGAGTTTAGTTGACGTTTCTAGCTACACGTTAAATTTTGTGCCTACGCGATTTAACTAATGCGGTTTAGATGCATAGCTATGCGAAATAAGCTAAAATAAAAAGAAAGATAGCTAAATAATGAAAACTCGGAGTCGTAACATGACCAGAAATCACAAGGTGTTATAATTTGATTTCTTGTGAACTTTTAGTTTTTATGTGCGCAATATGGGGTTGAATTGATCTTTAATCTTATCCCGCCCCACTACATGCTTTTGCATATGAGGAAATTATTGGAATTACTTGTGTCTTTGGACGCATGTAGGACTACAATATAGGGTTTGATCAATTTGTAATCCGCAACGAATAATTGGCAACAATAAAACTAATGTTAACAAAAGGGGTTTCTTAACCTAAAATAGCATCATTAGTCAATTGAAAGTATGGCTCACCCATTGTTGGACAAACTACAAGAGAAGTTTAAGGCGGGTGGAAGTAAGGTTCCCCTAAAGAAGTCAGGTTTTTAATAAGCTTCGTGCTAACCTGTTTCTCTGCTTCTTTGTGCGTCTAAAAAATGGAGCTACCAAGAACATTTGACAAATGAATGTCTATACCAATAAAGGTTAAACAAAATGTTTTTCTAACTAGTGCTACAAGTTGAATTGCATGCTTACTTGTACACATTTTGTCAACATTTAGTGATATGACCCTTATGTGAAATTTTAAGTCTATGCCAGCCAAAACTAGAACACGTGCATTTGGATTTTCTTCTCTGGTCAGACCTCAGGGCCTTTCTAACCCATGACGAATTTTTTCCATTGGTTAGACCTTTGTCAATTTTCGCACGTTCTTTTTTGGTGGACTTAAATCGATTACCTGGTCAACCTCGGACCCGAGGCAATACGAATAGACCAAAAAATGCTTTGACATTATTATAAGCAGTTACTAATGGTCACAGTCTCAAAAATCTAAGAGTGCATTTCATGCAATATAACGCTCAGTAACTCTAACCTCTTGCCTCACTTGTTTACCACCTTGTCCAGACCTCTAGTAATTAAGTGGGAGGACAAGTAGGATCTTATTCTTAATAAGTAATTAATTGGGTAGTTAATTCTTTTAAGAATTTAATTATCAACAATACTAATAATTGAACTTTTTCTGATTGTAGATGACTACCTCCGTAGTTACCAATTCGGTTTTCAGGGGGTTTTTCGAGAAACAAAAATTAACTGGACCCAACTTTATTGATTGGTACAGACAACTTAGGATTGTACTATCAGTTATGGATAAGTTGGATTACCAAGAGCAGCCAATTCCTCCTGCTCCTGTCCCAGCTCAAGCTGGTCAGCAAGTTGCTCCGGAAGCTCTTACAGCTCATGCTGCATGGGTTAACGGATCAAAAGAGATTGCTGGAATCATGCTCATGACTATGGAACCAGAGATCCAACTATATCTGGAAAACCTTAGGTTGCGTTTAGTTTGAAAACATTTTCCATCATTTTCTGTTTCCTGTTTTGTAGGAAAAAGGAGGGGGTTTACATCTTCACAAAATAATTGAAAATTTGGAAAACGCGTTTAGTTAAAGAAACATGTGTTTGTGTTTTCCATTTTCAAAATACTGTTCAAGTGTTGTTGTTTTCTATCTTAATTCTCTATTTACTTTTGTAATATTATAAAGACATATTCGAAATACAAAAATAGAGGCGGCAAAACAGACAGGGCGGGCAGTCGCGAGCATCAGGCAAAACGGGTACGGGCCAAAACGGGCACGGGCCAAAACGGGCACGGGTTAAAACGAGCACTAATGGGATAAATGGGCTACTGTGCGAATCTTAATTATTTAATGGGTTTTTAACGTTTTCGTCCGTATTTTTACGTTTAACCGATCAATTTTTTACTGTTGTCGTACAGCTTTTTAACGTTTTCGCACAGCCGTTTTTTTTACGATTTCGTCGTATTTTTAACTATATCGTCTATTTTTTTTTTTACGATTTTCGTACGTTATTTTAACAAATTCGTCCGTTTTTTTACGATTTCGTCCTTTATTTACGTTTTCGTCTCTTTTTTTACATTTCGTCCGTTTTTTTTTTACGATTTCCGTTCTGTTTTTTTAAAAAACGATTGACCGTTTTTACAGATTTCGTCTGTTTGTTTACGATGTCGTTCGTTTTTTACGATTTCGTCTGATTTTTTACGATTTCGTTCCGTTTTTAACGTTTTTCGTACCGTTTATTAAGATTTCGTCCGTTTTTTACGTTTCGTAAAAAGGGCGAACTCGTAAAAAACGAACGAAATCGATAAAAAAAACGGACAAAAATAGTAAAAAAAACGAACGAAAACGTAAAAAACCTAAAAACGGACGAAGTCGTAAAAAAAGGACGAAGTCCCGAAAAACACAGACGAATTCGAAAAAAAAGGGAAAAAAAATAAAACGAAACGAAATCATAAAAAAAAAAAAAACGGACGAAGAACGTAAAAAACCGAACGAAATTCGTAAAAACGACGAAATCGTAAAAAACGACGAAAAACGAAAAAATGGACGAAAAAGTAAAACAGACGCAAATCGGAAAAAAATGGACGAAAACGTAAAAACGGACGAAAACGTAAAAAACGGACAAAAACGTAAAAAACGGACGAAAACCTAAAAAAACGAACGAAATCATAAAAAAAACAAACGAAAACGTAAAAAATGGACAAGTCGTAAAAAAAGGACAAAACGTAAAAAAAACGGACGAAATCGAAAAAAAGGGCTGAAAACGTAAAAAAAAGGACCAAAACGTAAAAAGGGCGAAATCGTAAAAACCGGACGAAATCGTGTAAAAACGAACGAAAACGTAAAAAAACGGACGAAATGAAATTTTAAGTCTATGCCAGCCAAAACTAGAACACGTGCATTTGGATTGTCTTCTCTGGTCAGACCTCAGGGCCTTTCCAACCCATGGCGAATTTTTTCCATTGGTCAGATCTATGTCAATTTTCGCACGTTCTATTTTGGTAGACTTAAATCGAGTTTCCTGGTCAGACCTCGGACCCGAGGCATAAGATGAGACCAAATATGCTTTTGACATTACTATAAGAGTTACTAATGTCACTAGTCTCATAAATCTAAGAGTTGCATTTCATGTAATTAACGCTCGTCGCTTACCTCTTGCCCCACTTGTTTACACGTTGGTCAGACCTTCTGTAATAAGTGGGAGGTCAAGTTAGATCTTAGTCTTATTAGTAATTAATTAGGTAGTTAATTCTTTTAAGAATTTAATTATCGATAATACTAATAGTTTAATTATTTCTAAAATTGTAGATGACAATCTCGTCAGCTAACAATTCGGTCTTCAGGGGTTTCTTTGATAAACAAAGATTATCTGGACCCAACTTTATTGACTGGTACAGACAACTTAAGATTGTACTATCAGTTATGGATAAGTTGATTACCTAGAGCAGCCAATTCCTTCTGCTCCTGTCCCAGCTCAAGTGGGTCAACAAGTTGCTCCAGAAGCTCTTGCAGCTCATGCTGCATGGGTTAAATGATCTAAAGAGATTGCTGGAATTATGCTCATGACTATGGAACCAGAGATCCAACTTTATTTGGAAAACCTTAGTGCTTATGAGATGTTACAGGAGTTAAAAATTCTGTTTGCCCAACAAGCAGATCAGGAGCTTCTTCAGACTGTGCAGAATTACAGTATGCACGACATAGGGAAGATGGTTAATGAGTTGCATGCCATGCGGAAGCTACATGAGCAAACTCAGCCTAAACAAACTGCTCCTGTACTTCATGTAATTCGAGTAGGGAAAGTCTAGAAAAAGAAAAACAAGCAAAAATCGCATTTCCGTGCTAGGGGTAAAAATCAAAGGAAGGGAAAGTTTAAGTGCGCTTATCATCCCAAGCCCAAGATTTCCCCTCCACTAAAAAAGAAAAATCCTGCTAAGGACTCTATCTGTCATCAATGTGGTGAGACAGGACACTGGAAGAGGAATTGTCCTCAGAATTTAACCGAGTTACTGAAGAACTTGAAGCTATCTCAGGGAGCTAGCAGTTCAGGTATCTTCACTATAGAACTTAATACTTTCCTTAATAGATCATGGATCTATGACACTGGTTATGGTACTCATATTTGAAATACAACGCATGGTCTAAGGGCAAGTAGGAAACTGAAGCCGGGGGCTCTTAGCTTGTATGTGGGCAATGGTCAACGTGAAGCTGTTGAAGCAATTGGCATTTTTTATTTATGTCTCCCGAGTGGATTAGAGATTGTTTTGAACAATTATCATTATGCTCCCTCTATTACTAGAGGAGTAATTTCTATTTCCCGTTTGTACGAAGATGGTTTTATTAACCGGTTCGTAAATAATATAATTCAAGTTTCTAGGAATAACATGGTTTATTTTAGTGCTATCCCAAGGGATGGTATTTTTGAAATTGATTTGTCTAATTCTTATGCAAATGAAAATTCTATATATACTGTTAGCAACAAAAGAGCCAAACTAGACTTGGACTCTGCTCTCTTGTGGCATTGTCGTCTTGGACACATCAGCAAGAAACGCATTGAAAAGTTGCAACACGATGGACTTCTCAATTCAACTGACCTTAGGGCTTTTGAAAAATGCGTTCCTTGTATGTCTGGTAAGATGGCAAGAAAACCTTACACACATCAAGTGGAAAGGGCCAAAGACTTACTTGGACTAATACACACCGATGTATGTGGCCCATTTAAGATCATGTCAAGACAAGGAGCAAACTACTTCGTCACTTTTACTGACGACTTTAGTCGTTATGGTTATGTTTACTTGTTAAAGCATAAACATGAAGTGTTTGAAACTTTCAAAGTGTTTCAAAAGGAAGTAGAAAATCAACTCGGCAAGACCATAAAATCGCTACGTTCTGATCGTGGGGGCGAGTATATGAGTCAAGAGTTTTTGGATCATCTCAAGGATCATGGGATTATCGCCCATCGTACTCCTCCTTACACGCCACAACACAATGGTGTGTCAGAGAGGAGAAATAGAACCCTACTAGATATGGTTCGATCCATGATGAGTCAAACAACTCTTCCAAAGTCCTTTTGGGATTATGCTCTTGAGACTGCTGCACGCATTCTCAATATGGTTCCAACTAAGAAGGTTGAAAAGACACCATACGAAGTATGGCATGGGCAAGCCCCTAAGTTGTCTTACTTAAAAGTCTGGGGTTGTGAGGCACTTGTTAAGCGAGATACTCTTACCAAGCCTGACAAGTTAGAACCCAGGTCTATTAAGTGTATCTTCATAGGATACCCAAAGGAAACGATGGGTTATTCTTTCTACTACCCACCCGAGAACAAAGTCCTTGTTGCTTGGAATGCTGAATTCCTAGAGAATAGTCTTATAACTCAAGAAGCAAGTGGGAGTCTAGAAGATCTTGAAATTATTCAAGAAGAAGATACGCATCCTTCTATAGACACTAGCTTAAATCATGAAGAGGATGATCTAGAAATAGATGAACCTCAAAGTGATATCATTCCCATTCGTAGGTCCACAAGGACACGACGTCCCACAGATCGTATGTGTTTATACATCGATGCTGAGGAACATGAGTTAGGGGATCTCGGTGA
Organism: Tanacetum coccineum; assembly: GCA_026074375.1. NCBI lineage: Eukaryota > Viridiplantae > Streptophyta > Magnoliopsida > Asterales > Asteraceae > Tanacetum > Tanacetum coccineum. The sequence continues at coordinate 31,404 of BQNB010055513.1, forward strand.
ACCCGCTAACTATAAAGCTGCATTGTTAGACCCTGAGTCTGATAAATGGCTTAATGCTATGAATGTGGAAATGCAATCCATGAAAGACAACGAAGTTTGGGACTTAGTTGAACTTCCTCCTAACGGCAAAACCGTTGGTAGCAAGTGGCTCTTCAAGAAGAAGACCGACATGGATGGAGCTGTACACACCTATAAAGCTCGTCTTGTGGCGAAGGGCTATACTCAAACCCCAGGGATTGATTATGAGGAAACCTTCTCTCCTGTTGCAGACATTAGAGCTATTAGGATTCTTATAGCCATAGCCGCGTACTATGACTATGAGATTTGGCAAATGGATGTCAAAACTGCCTTCCTCAATGGATATCTCAATGAAGAGGTTTACATGGAGCAACCTGAAGGTTTTGTCAATCCAAAATATCCAAACCGAGTATGCAAGCTGAAGCGTTCCATTTATGGGCTTAAGCAAGCATCAAGGCAATGGAATAAATGATTTGATGATGAAATAAAGAAATTTGGTTTCACTCAAAATCGTGATGAGCCACGTGTATATCTAAAAGCTAGTGGGAGTAATGTCACTTTCCTAATCTTGTATGTCGATGACATATTAATCATGGGAAACAACATTCCAATGTTACAAGATGTAAAATCCTACCTTGGAAGATGTTTTGCTATGAAAGATTTAGGTGAAGCTGCATATATTCTTGGAATTAAGATCTACAGAGATAGATCACGACGGTTAATTGGCTTATGCCAAAGTGCTTATATTGAAAAAATCTTAAAGCGATATCACATGGAGAATTCCAAACGTGGAAGTATCCCCATGCATGATAAGCTTAGATTGAGTAAATCACAAGGTGCTTCTACACCTGCTGAGTTAAAGCGCATGCAAAATGTTCCATATGCCTCGGCTGTGGGTTCTATTATGTATGCTGTGAGATGTACTCGCCCTGATGTTGCGTTCGCTCAGAACATAACAAGCCGATTTCAACAGAATCCAGGTAATCTTTACTGGACTACTGTTAAGAACATTCTGAAGTATCTGAGGAATACTAAGGACATGTTTCTAGTTTACATAGGTGATCTAAAATGAGAGCTCAAGGTTTCTTGCTACACTGATGCTGGATATCTGATGGATGCTGATGACCTCAAGTCTCAGACTGGATATGTGTTCGTTTTAAATGGAGGTGCTGTTGATTAGAAGAGTGCCAAACAAAGCATTTTCGCTACTTCATCTGCAGAAGCTAAGTATATTGCTACCTATGATACTTCTAAGGAAGCTGTTTTGGTTAGGAAATTCATTTCTGGGCTTGGTGTGGTACCCACAATTGAAGAACCCATAAACATGTATTGTGATAATACTGGAGCAATTACCATAGCTAAAGAATCTGGAATCACTAAAGGTGCTAGCCATTTCCGAGCCAAAGTTCACTACCTTCGTGAAGTTATTGAATTTGGTGACATAAAGTTAGAAAAAGTTCACACAAATGACAACTTAGCTGATCCTTTTACTAAAGCGTTGGATTTTCCAAAGCATTCAGAACATACTAGAAATATTAGAATGCTTCTAGCTAGTAGTCTTATGTAAAAATCTGTGTTTATTAGTTATTTGGATAATTGGGATTGTAAGACAATTTTATTTTCTGATGAATAAAGATACGAGGTATTTGTTTTCATTCATATAACAATTGTTTATCCTATATTTGCATATTTAATCCTTGAATGATTCATCATTCTAAATATGTCCATTGCCGGTTAACAGTATGGGAATATTGTTACATAAGGTAAATGTGAGTGTTGGCTTTATTCGTTGAATATGTGGATGGTTCCCACCAAACTCATATGTTACTCATAAGGGATGCGTATTGGACACCCCAATCTTTGAAAATTACTTTATGGATCTGTTGTCATAAGTAAAATTTTGAAAATGGTTAGTTAAGTCATACTTAGACTTGAGAATACAAACAAGTTCTGGTATGTGTGGATATCACTTTTTAATTCTAAGTCAAACGCTATCCTAAATAAGGTAGTTATAAAGACTATTATTGGAAGTGATGTGAAGCAGCATTCACAACACTTGTATTCAACAAAGAATTTGTTCCTCCACTCGATGTGCAGAATGATACCTTGGCGCCTCTCCAGAATTAATCAGATAATTGTTTGGCCGAACCCAAAGGGTAATGCAAGACGATTCTTGATTACATTTGGTATATCTGAATTAAGTTCTATAACAAGAATCTAAATGGTTAAACTATAAGGAATGAGTTAGGATCCATATCCATGGTTTAACGGTATTTGAACAAAGGGATGATTTTAGCAAGAGATAAAATAACCATGCTACTGAGAATGTTTATGAAACTTGATCTCAGACACTTCTAGTTTTAAAAATGAATGTGAGTGTTACTAGATGTTTCCGTCGTTAGTATATGGGCATTTTGCTACTCTAACTTCCAAGTGGGAGCTGTTAGATTATGGTAGTTGGATGCGCACACATACAACTAGAAGTGTGTGAGCCTATTGGGGGCACACACGATAAAACATTTAGAGTACGTTTGTAACTTCACTAAATGTTTCTAATTTAAACCGAAGGACCTAAATGAGCAAGACACGAAATTCTATGGACCTATTGTGCATTGGCCGGTCATAGAATGTTCTTGGGAGGTGTCTAGATTCATTTTCATGGGATAAGGAGGGAAAGAGTTTTGTGATAAGGTTAGGAGTCTAGTTTCCTATTCTTATCATGAGTAGGGTTTGAGGGCTTTATATAGCCTCTTCCCTAGCTTATTAGGCACGGCACAAAACACAAAAGAAATACAAAAAATCTTTCTTTATACCTCTCGTTAAATCAGATTCAATCATAAACCCTAATTAGGGTTCATTTGATTTTCGGTTCATCTTTTCTTTTTCTGTTGGATTTCGATAACATCATTAAGGGTGATCAAAGTGTGATCTGATCCTACAAGGTTTCCAGCAGGGTTAAGGTTCAGGTTTAACTAATTCTCAATCGTAAAAACAAGTAGAAACACTTAGGGTTTTAGATTAGGTGATTTTCGGTTGAAACTGCCCTATTTCGGTTCAACCGAAATTGGTGATAACCCTAATCTTCCAACATGATTTTTGGTACAGAAGTGTTTAGGACTTTTGGTGATTAATTTTAGTTGTTGGTTGGTATAACAAAGGTTGTTTGGGTATACGTGATGTGGGACTAGCATCCGGGCGTGCTTGTTAGACGTGTTTGTGTGAGTTCTCGTAGATGTGCCAATTTAGTCACTTGTTTCATAATACTTGCTGTTGACTTCAAGGGTATGTTTTCTAGTTACTTTTCATGTTCCTTATTGTGTTTATATGTGTGTTAATTGTTGATGCTAAACTAGATCAATATCCGCTGCGTACTTGTAAGATTTAATGGTTAACTTGATTGTTAAATTCCAACATCTTTTACTGTTTGTTTCAAACTTTCTACCAATATTTTACATTTAGTCCCTTTTGCAAACGATCGTTACTCTAGCTTGTTAACTCCCATAACGTCATTACCCCGTCACATCCTTTTGACCAACGATCGTTAGCATTTAACTTAAATAATCAAAACCAACTACCATCATCACCACCATCACCCACTACCACTATCAACTCTTTTACAACAATGGAATGAAAAGTATAATGAATACAAGAATCACCAATATGATCTTGATATGATGTGAGAGACTAGCAACAATGTGACTTGAGCTTGATCGTCTCGTATGCGATATCGGTAATTTCTTCTAGTAAGAAAATTACCTACAAATGATATATGGAAAATGCTAGTTCTGAAAGTTAGAGAGATATTTTAGAATATTAGAGAGATATGAGAAGAATGGGTGAGTAAAACATGAAAATGGATTGCTATTTATAGGCAAATTTTCTAATGTAGCCCGATTCCCATGGTACCTTCCTAGAAGGGTACCGCCCAGTGCAATTCAAAGGTATCGGGTTTTAACTGTAGCCCGGTTCCCTCGGTACCTTTCTAGAAGGGTACCGTCTAGTGTAATTCAAAGGTATCGTGTCTCTGACAGGTAAATCCGAATTTAGATTGCCAAATCTCAAAATAATCTTGTGAAATCGTGTAGGATTTGTTCAAGATATGGGGAGATGATGATGTCACCTATGATGTAAAAATATAAATAATATTTACATAATTCAAAAGCCTAAGTAAATATGAGTAATAAGTATTTTGTGATATGTGATATGTATTTGTAAGTTAGGAAGACTATTTGTATAAAAATATTATTGTTACCGACAAAACACAAGAAGATTGTAATATAAAGATAAATGTTTTTACGGTTTATTTGTATTAACAATCTTTCTCTTTTTGTTGATGACAAAACATAAAATTATTGGAAGTAAATAGTAGATTGTGAAGTTTTAAATTGGAGTCTTTTACTTCATTCTCCCTCTTTTTGTCTGAACAAAAAGAGTCTTAAAGAGAAAACTAACAAAAGATGTAATATATTAAAAGTATCAATTTAAAGAGAATTGAATGCTAAAATGTAGATGAGAGTCGATCCGAATAGAATCGAATGCAACAATAAAAATCAATCTAGAGAGAATCGAAATGCAATACTCCCCATTAACGCAGGCTTCCTCTAAATGAGGGTGATAAGGAATCCAAGTGGATTTAAGCTACAAAAGAGAATGTTGGTGATAAAATAACATGAATACATGCTCCCCTTGCTTTGAGAGTACCTACAAAAAAATGTGTGAGTTTGGACAATCCACTGTTTGTCCGGTACCGTCCTTCAAAATTGAAGGGTACCGGGCCCTGTACAGAAAGTTAAAAAGTTTGACTTTTGAAATTGGTTAGTATAGATACTGTCAAAGATATAAACCAAGAACACAAATATAAGGCACATCACAAACAAGTATGAAACAAATAATCCTTGGGATAAAATGGTCAACTATTTTAGTGACATTATGTCACTTACAAAAATATGAAAAACTAAGAACAAGGATATGTTCTTATTATACTAAAGACTAAAAATTAAAAAGTTATAATATTATTTTATTTTCTTCACCAAAATAACTTATGAAAAGTTTTGGTGGGTGAGGGTGGTGAGGCGCTCGAGAATGTGATTGATGATGAATCTCATTTCATCACAAAGATCATTGACGATCACTTGCGTCCTTTGACAATGCTCACAAAACATTTCATGAGTGAGCAGAGGGAAAGCATGGTTTGACCACATCGGTTGAGTGTGTGGTGGAAGTTGTGGTGTAAAAGGTGGAAGAGAAGGTTCCATAACCTCAAGAAGTGGTGGTGACAGATTTGCTAAACGCTCGATAAAATCGACGAGGGTTGAGGAGGTGGCAGATTGGTAGTTCGAGGTGGTAGATCTTTGAGAGAGTAGAATAATGGATGAGGAGATGTGAGGGTGTGGAGAAAATAAGCTCAACGGGCTCTAAGTTAATGGCCAAATGAGAGTTTTGCTTGGAAGGTTGAGATGGTGCCAGAGGTGGAGAGGTCAATGACGATGGAGTTGTTGTAGGAGTTGACAATAGTTATCATGGAGAGAATCCCGGTAGAGCCATAAGAGAGGTTGGTGGTGACTCAGTAGGAGTTGAAGGTGGTGTCGTTTGGTAGTCGGTAGGAGGAGAGAAGTATTGATAAGGTGGAGAAGCGGGTAAAGGATTGACAAAGCAACAAGCTTGGACACTTATTTGGGCTATTCTTTTGAATGGGTTCTTATCATTGTTGGATTTTGGCATGGTTATGATCAATGTAAAGCTGGAAATAAGAGATGTAGGAGTGTTTGGACAAGATGGCTATTTATAGAAGAGCTCATGAAGAACATTAAATGCTTTTTCTTCTAAATTAGGCAAAATTCAATGATTAGATTTTGGGTTTAAATCTCTAAATGTCAAACCCTAAGGTCTAGGAGTAGGTTGTAGTGAAGGGAAAGTTTTGATTTAGAGGTTTTAAATTCGTATATCAGGTCCGTCGACAACAAAGGGTACCGGGTGTCTGATGGAAACAGGAAAAAGGAAAAGTGTTGAAAGGTAAAGGCAATGCAAAGGATAGTTATAGGTCTTTTGTTTCCAACAAATAGATGATCTCAAATTTAGTTTAAGAAAGTTCTAGTGTGTGTCTGTATGTAAACAATGTGGATGTGCGGTTATCTTGACTCAAAAAGAAAATATAATAATGAGATAACCCGAAGTCTCCTAAATTCAATGTTGCTACGGTCGAATGTATCCGAAAATACATATTGATTATGTATTTATTTTAGCATTCAAGAGACATATTTAGTTGAGTGAAAATGTTTTTAATGTGTGTTAATCAATGTCAAGAAAATATTTATGTGTGTCCTAGTCGTGAGAAGTATTTTGAAGAAAATTTCTCTTTCGGGTTTTAAATGGAGTAAGAAAAATCTTTTGATGATGCAAGTGCATACACAATAGTACATAGTAAGGATACATATAGTAGCGTGATGAAAATTCCCGAAAGTTGTTAATTTTTGAGTCAGAAATAGAATCCTAGACTCGGATTTGAGAAGAAAAAAATTCTTTCGGGATCACCGAAATCCTTTTAGAGGGACTCGGGTTCAAGATAATCTGGCTATTTTATGGTAGAATCCTATGGATTGAAAGACCGTTGGTCGAGGCGGGGGTTTTATAGTGTGGTCAAGACAAATATACTCTGTCCTTAAAGCATATTTTTTTAGAGTGCATGGCAAGCAATCAGAATACGAGTTTCTTACGTATACTCCTCGAAACGCATCATCACAACACGGGTTAATAGACCTAGAGAGATAGTTGTTGTGCATTTTAAGATTTATTAAGAGTTTGGTTCCATGAGACCTAGTCTAGGAAGGTTGAAAGGTTCTCATTTGAGTGGTTTGGTTAAGATATCGGCAATATTATCTTCGAAGGAGATCTTCTCAATTGAGATGTTTCCTTTTTGGACATTATCGCGGAGGAAATGATGTCGAATTTCTATATGTTTGGTATGAGAGTGAAGAACGAGGTTTTTACTTAGGTCGATGTCACATTTATTATCACAAAGGACGGATATGTCATCTAGTTTAATGTCATAGTATACGAGGGCTTTTTTCATCCATAAGGCTTGTTGGCAAGCCTTGCCTGCGAATACGTATTCGGCTTCGGTGGTAGAGATGGCTAGGGCGGTTTGTTTTTTGGAGAACCAAGATGTGAGACAACATCCCATGAAGATGCACACATCGCTTGTACTTTTGCGATCGACACAGACTCCTACCAGGTCTGCGAACCTAAAAGCTGATGGCAACTAAAACATTGTCGTTTTAGCAAAAATGCTTTTAGTCTATCAGACCAAGCTTTAGAAGCTTGCTTAAGACTGTACAAAGCCTTTTTAAGTTTATAAACATAATTTGGTTTTTAAAATCAATAAAACCCGGAGGTTGATCAACGTAAACCTCTTCGTTTATAAACCCATTTAGAAAAGCACTTTTCACATCCATTTGGTACAATTTAAAATTATATGCACAAGCAATGGCAAGAAGTATTCGGATAGACTCTAATATAGCTACTGGTGATGTAGGTTCCATGATCATTCATACGAATCCTTAACAACTAAGTGTAGGATCAAGATGCATAAAATTAAGAACTTTATTGATGATTGAAAGAAAAACTAAGAGTTGCTACAAACTCTAAAGAT
>BQNB010055514.1:0-20414 GCA_026074375.1 Tanacetum coccineum
TTCTAAAACATATAACACCTTCCCCACAAAAAGACAAAAAGAGGAGCGTAGTCTACGGCGGCCCCTTTATAGGCCTGGCGGCCCCCTAATATATTTGGGACCACCGATTTGAAAATTGGGCCACCCCATTTGAAAAACAAGACCTCTTGCCATGAATTTTCTCAGATCAACTTTTCTCTCTTCTTACTTTCTTTCTAAAACACATATCTTAATCACTAACATACCTTGATCTTGTTTCAAGTGATTAATTCTTTCTTTCTCCCTTCTTCTTCTAATCAAGTGCAAGAGAAGAACAATCGTATTCTTCTACATACAAATTGTTATTAAGTGATCTCCTTATTCCTCCTCAAGATCACAAGTCTTTATTATATTAACTTTATGTTGTTATGTAAATTAGATTGTGTGTAGATCCAATTGTGTAAATTGTGTATTTGTAATTTGGATTGTGTGTCAATCCAAGAGTATATATCTTGTGAGTGTGTAAAGACTTAGAGAAGTCTTAGATTGGTTCTAGCTAAGATTAGGACTCGGCATCTAGCTTAGTGTCGGAAAAGAAAGTAAGCAACGTGTAAACAGTTTTCTTCGCCTAAAGGGAGCTTGTTGACATAGTGAAATCTCGAGTGGAGTACTCGGGGAGTGGAGTAGGAACGAAGAGGTACTTCGTAGCCGAACCACTATAAATCTTGGTGTCTTGGTTTGATCGTTTCTTTCTCTATCTCTCTATATTGTTATTGTTTACTTAGTTCATTACATTAGATAGTTTAGTTGTGATTCATATTGTTGATTGATTGACATACAACTCGAATCAAAACATTTTATAAGCAAAGTTTTAAAACGGTCAAATTAACCGGTAAACTATTCAACCCCCCTTCTAGTTTCCTACAAGATGTAATCAACAATTCTCATGGGATATTATTATGCTATTTCAAGACAATGGTACTTCATAGTCTAAGCAAAATTCTTAAAGTTCTTCAACGACATTCATATACAAGACCTTGATTTTACCAAGTTTTCTTGATTCTTGCTTCATCTCCTACTACGGTTTCTGAAGTCAAGAGGGCAATGCTTCATTTGGATTTCAAGATTTGTGCTAAAGACAAGAACTTCTCGAGTATATGGACGTACACGACAATGATGCTTATGAGAGTTCGCAACCATTATGGGGGAAAATGTGTACATCCGTGACTTAGTTGACTTTGATGTTACCATGTCAACTTCCAGAGGGAGTAGTGTAGACTACTTTACTCAGTATGGTTCATGAAGTATTCTGCATACGTGAGAAGAATTGATGTTGATTTCTCGCATGTACCCCCGAACGAATATTCACCAAGACCTAATGACAAGTAGCAATAGTATTTGGTGTGGTTTTTCTTCTACAAAATTCCGTTGTGCACGTCAATGACATATAGAAGATGGTTGAAGCTACATCAACGTTTCAGAATCTGCTCAAGATAGGGATGTTGGTTTGGGGGGAAGCTGATTCAGAAACTTCGCCAAAAAGAAGTCTAAGAAGAAAGCTTTTCAAGATATGCTGCATGAATTGGGGGGAAGTTAATCTAACTCATGCATACTACAATGGTTCCTGTATAATTAAAGACACTAAAGATCCAAGCTGAAGTACAAGTTTCAAGATTGGGAGAACTCAAAAGACATCGTCAGCTTTGGAAGAGCTTGGGAAGACTTTATTTGTGTTGTATTTGTACTTGATAGGAACATTGTAAGTAATTTCGTATGTCCACATATTAGGGGAAGATTGTTAGCCTTAAAATATGTTGACTTATCCGGAATTACATTAGTTATCATTAGGCAAGACTCGCAGGGACTAGTATTGTTAAGTTGGAATAGTTTCCCTTGTCTTGACCTATAAATACCCCCTCCATACTTTCATGGAGGGGTGAGGATTCATTATTATTTTCTCATAAGGTGTGTGTGTGTTCTTTCTCTCTCTAGAACACATACACATCTTTATCTTTCTCTCTCTAGTAATAATATGGCTACTTATTTGTTTCATCCTCCTCGACCTTCGGATCGAGTTTAGCTAGTGATTTCTTATTACTTACAATGTCTTAAGCAGAAGCCGAGTATGTGTCTTTATCCGCGTGTTGCGCTCAAGTTCTATGGTTGAGAACTCAGCTCACAGATTATGGCTTCCACTTTGACAAAATACCTATGTATTGTGATTCAAAGGCAGCCATAGCCATCTCGTGCAATCCAGTCCAGCACTCCCGTACCAAGCACATCGATGTCAGTTATCACTTCATAAAGGAACATGTTGAAAATGGTATTATTGAATTATTCTTTGTCGGAACTGAATACCAGTTAGCTGGCTTGTTTACTAAATCTCGGTCAGAAGATAGGTTTAAGTATCTCGTCAGACGACTCGGAATGAGATGTTTGACTTCAGAAGAACTGGAGGTTCTCGCAAACGAATCTGCTTGATCCATCAAACATCGAATTTGTAAATATTTTTATTTTTCACTTTATTTTGATTTATAAATATTTTTGAAAAAAAATACAAAAATATAAAACCAACAAAAAGAAAATACAAAAATATAAAATCTATAAAAACAAAATACAAAATCAGAAAAAATTTCAAAAATACCACAAAGAATCTTCTCGACATGTCTCTTGGAATCGATAACATTTACGTACCTAGAAATGTTGATTAACATCGACACGGGCGTGTAAATGAAGTTCGACCAAGAGTTTCAAATGCTTTCAAAACATGTCATTTCTAAATTTTCTTTATGACTTATGTACATTTTAGTGCATAACTTGGACCCGAATGTAATAGGGGGGTGTACGCTTCAGTGCGCTTACTCTACAAATAGAAGAGAAGTCTTTTATCATGTGTTTTCAAAACCGTTGAACACAATTTTTCAAAAAGAACTTTTCATGTAAAATTGTTCACAATATAATTTGTGATATCTTTCCATAATTAGTGGTATTTGTTAAAATTATGTATTCAACACTCCCTTCCTCAAATTAGTTTAAAAATTGTTGTATCAATTTTGCTCAATAATGTCGTATTAACAAGTTGATCAATTTTTGAGGGGGAGCTTTTAAAACAAAGCCTTTTAATGTTTTTGGTACATCTCATAAATGTCAATTGTATGTATCCAAACACATTTCGTGAAATTAAAATGTGGAAATTATAATATCAAATAATAATATACATTGTTTACTAAGGCATCTCACTCTATCTTCAACATTTTGTGGTGTCATATCAATTTTTCATTCCAATGTCAAGTTTTAATAAATATTGGTATCCCACATATACCGTTGAAGGGGAGCTATCAGGAAAATGAATTCATGCAATATCGTGGTATAATTTTTCTTCCTAGGGAATTTTTCATGTCAAATTTTAATCAATTGGTATTTCAAACACTAAAAGATTTATTATTTAAAATAAAGGGAGAAAATGTGATTTAAATGTGATATAGAAGAATGTGATTTTTAAGACTCTAAGTGCAACTCTTTCCTTCATGTGCAAAATAATTTCGAATCTCGGTGCACATGTGTAGGGGGAGTATTTAAAAATGTCAGAAAAAGGTTTTTATGGTTCGATCTCTATACACAACAACCAATTAATCTCACGACGTCGATGAAGTCATAAGTTGGTTAAGGTTAGGTATAAGTCCTATGATCCAACCAGAACCGGAGGGATCTACCCAAGGATAATCCATAGTTAGAAATAGCAGTCCTTAGGTATGATTGGAGATGAATGTGTATAAGGGAAGAATGCCGACTAAGATTGAGCTAACACTGGAACAATCACAACAAGGTGTTAGTAATGACGTCTTGGTAAGCATTGAAGGGGTTGAAGAATGAAAAAGAAATGTATGGATAAAGGGTGAAAACAAAGCAGCCCTCCACACAACTTAGGCAGAAACCGGGTCAATACATAATCTATCAAAATCACAAAGATGATTGTTGATATTGAAGACGACATCATGGACCCAGTGATGCAATGCACAACCCTTCCCAGCCATTCGAGTTTCTCTCAAAAGAAACTTGTCTCATTTGTCACGGAGATACACACGTTATCTATTGACATCTCACTCCGAGATTGTTGATATTGAATAGGTGGCAGTCTGCTCCAGCCTCCGATTACTAAAACCAAAGTGCACAAATCGAGTCTAGAGCCAGAAGAGATCAAATTATAAATCTCATTAGGACACAATGTCAAAATACACTTGTTGAACACCATAAAGTTCACAAGTTGTAACAAAGAGTCCTACGCATTATCCTTGAGATCTTGCCAAAACATCCGAGTGATACTTAAGTATTCACAGTGAAGATGGAAATCCTGCTTGAGCCAACATCAAACAAGCTCTTGGTAGGTGACTTGCAATATTCTATATGAATCGAACTTGTGACAACTGGATATCAATTTGGTCTAGTATATGAATTGACGACTTAATCAGAAAGATAGTAACTATCTGATTCACTCTTACCGTGTTGTCTGCTTTGAGACGCTCTGGTAACGAGAACGGCTAGTACAGCTGCAAAACTGATGACATCAAATAACGTCACTTTATTATATCCTATCTGTTTTGCCTACTTTTATATAATTATTGCATTATTTGGTAATTAATTACTTTAAAGTTGATAAATGCAGTAATTCAGGAGTATTTTGTGAAGACATGCTAAAAGGCGCATAATTTGGAGCTAAAACAAAGATATTTGAAGATTGTTGAAATTCCACCAATACACCGTATCCAACTAAAGAGATACGGTGTATCTGCGCCAAGACTTCACAAGAAAACGCGTTTGACCAATTCCCAATACAGCGTATTCACTCTGTCTACATACCCCGTATCCATGAAGATAAATATTCAAAGATACAGTAAATCAAGTAAATTAGGAATGATATCAAAGATTTATTACGAACGTAGCGCGCACTCTAAGGAATCCAGCCCAATACGCCGTATCGACCTTGTTGGATACGGCGTATCGAGTCTTTTTCAGACACTATAAATAGAAGACTCAAAAAGAGTTTTCAGTGTGCAATATCATATTCTTTATACCATACTCACTAAAGTCGAATTTTAGAAGAGAAGATCAACCACCAAGGTCAAGCATTGATCACGAATCCATAGAAGACAACATGTATTTTTTACTCTCTTAATCGTTCGATTACAATTGTTTGATTACGCTTCTATAATTACAATGGTTGTGGGCTAATACCCTCGGGTATTAGCCATTTTAATGAAAGGTCAATGTTTGGTTTGTTTTAAAAATCAATTTCTTAATTTATCGTTGATTGTTTAATTATGTTTATCACCTCATACTTGTTTATGTGTTTGAATATGTGACCTATCATTCAACTGGGTCTAGTGATACGGAACAAGTAATCTAGATTCCGGGATAGCTCTCTATATCGTGGTTCATATATCTGGACCAATAGTATCACAAATAACGTTCTGTCTTTGTCTTTGAATTATGAGCTTAGTTGGACCGGTAGGTGACCCGTTTATGTTTCAGCAATCATGCTCTTAATTTACTGATAAATATTGGAATAGTGGACTACCAGTATATAAAACATCGTCAAACAATAAGTTGGTAAAGTCCTTTAGGCTAGGGTTTTAACAGGATCACCACTGCTTTAATTCTCTAAGATATATTATAATTAAACTAGAGGATGCTTTATGCGGATGCGTTTAATTATGACAGGATTAATCATGTCTAGGTCTTAGGATAATGTCCCGCCTAAGTCTTAAGAATGATATGCCGTTTCGAGATAAGTGATATGTGAGAAAACACATATCCGTTTTATGTCAAAAATGGCCCTCAAATGACAAAATTGTGCTTAAAATGCTTGAATATTGCTTGTTTTATCTTTGTGATTATGTAGGAACGGATATTGCAAAAATCTCAAGAAAACGGTCAAAACCGGACAATCACGAACACGGGAACGGAATTGAGTGTGCAAAATCCGGAGAATGCTATCAAGGTCAACAAAAGTCAACCTATGGTCAACAGTGGTCAACCATAAAAAGACAAAACCCAAAAATTCCCAAATCAGTCCCTCAAAGTTAACCAAATTACAAAAATAATCCCTAAACCCTAACGGTGTTAACTCTTATAATTATAAGAGTTAACACCCGTTAACTTCCTTATAACAAATCCAAAGCCCGAGCCCAAAACTTGCCAGGCCCAAAACCCTTATAAACCCGGGTAAAAAGAAAAAAAAAGTCAAATCGCCCTTTTATAAAAGAAAGTTACGCGGGAAAAGTGGTTTCTACTGTTCACCCATCGTCCCCGTTTTACCTCGAGCTTAAATCAAAGGGGTAATTCAAATTGGCTACGTGGCTTAGCAATTCAAGTGAAAAGGTACACCTTGGCAGAGTTATACATCACCAAACGCTCCCATTGGTGGAAACCCAAAAGGGAATGACACGCGGGCAATGAAGGAAACACACCAAGATCTAGTATTTTGTACTAAATCATGCCTAAAAGAAGCACAAAGGCCTCTGACACACGGATGCCACGTTGGCAATCCGTGTGCCCCTCAATCTAATCCAACGGTTCAAGTTAAGCATCAAATGATTGAGGGAATGAAGGGACAGGATCCAAGAGAGGCTAGAAGACCTAGAAGCATCTTTGGCAGGCTATAAATAGCCCTCACTCACTCATACACGGGACGATTTTTTTATCTAGTTTTTTTTAGCTTTTGAACTTTAGCTTATGTAATTTTTCATAAATTAGCTTATGTAGTTTAATTCAGTTTTTAAAAGTTTATTGTAATCTCAGTTTCAACCTATTGTAATCAGTTTTCTAGTTAATGAAATCATAAGTTTTATTTTAATAAACTATCATAAGCTTTTTACTCTCAAATGTTGTTGCTACTGTTACATAAGCTACTAATAAGCTCATATAAGCTCTTTGAGTCTCTAAGCTCAAATTGAGCTCAATTCAGTCATTTAATCTACTGTAACTCTAAAAACAGCTTAAATACCAAGGCCTTGGCTAATTGGATTTTTGAGCTTTTGGAAGATGAGTTTACTTTGAAAGAGCTCATATGGACTTTTACTGGCTTATTTACAATAAGCCATAGCATGTAGACAGCTCAATTGAGCCATTGATAACTTTGTTTAGCTAAGGCTAAAGTAAGTGTTCATTTAAGCTTTTTGTCTTAAATTTCTTAGTATAGTTTAGCTTATTTTGCTTAATTGTTTGCTTATTTGTGCTTATTAATGTGTTATTATGCTTATTAGACTTATTTGATAATATGTTTTTAGTTAAAATAGCTTAGATCTTAATTTTGTTTAATTTGTCCTTAAAATCAATAAAAAAACCAAAAATATTAGTGTAGCTAGTGGCTTATTGATTTCAGCTTATTGGATTAGTGTTTTTAGTTTTTTAGGTCTGTTATAATACGTTGTTTAAATTTTTCATTTTTTTTTGAAAATTTTGGTAGGAAAACAGGGTACGTGAGAACAACGGGCAAAAGTAGGTAAGATTATATCGAAGATATACTACCCCATACTAAAATTAAACATTTTTACCTTAATGTATTTTTTTTTTTACCTAGCCTAGACTTAAAAAACCCCATACTAGAACTCAAAAAGTCTAATGCATAACCTAAAACATGAGAATGTATCACCAAAAAATCTTAAGCTCGGTTTATCAAGTGGGCCTAAAAGTAATGTTAGTCGATAATAATCTTTAGGATATCGGATTTCTCCAAACTAATGGCAAGTAAAGGCTAGGAAGCTCGAGTGGACCGGGACAAAACATCAAACACGAGAGTCTTCAGAAAATCGGGATCAATCCTGCAAATAAATCCACAAGACAAAAAAAACAACAACAAGAATCGAAAGAGTACAAGCCTCCTCACATCACAATAGAAATAAGAAAGAAAATAGAAGGATAAGCATGGGGTACCTCCCACGAAGCGCTTTGTTTTTGGTAACCGAGTCACAAAGCTTGACTCGATCCCCAAATTTATTCGTCCTTGGAGAGAGTGTGGAGATCCTGGACTACCTTGGGTGGTAAGTCCCCTCCGAAGTAAGGCTTCACACGATGACCATTCACCTTAAAGTTTGGACCATCGGGTTGAGATAACTCAATGGTTTTGTATGGAAAAACTTTGGTGATGGTGAAAGGTCCTGACCAACGAGTTTTAAGCTTTCCGGAGAATATCTTAAGACGGGAGTTGAAGAGTAAAACTCGATCACCAACATTGAAAATGCGGTTTTGATCTTTGAGTCGTGAAGCTTTGATATGTGTGAAAACACATATCCGTTTTATGTCAAAATTGGCCCTAAAAAGACAAATTTTTGCTTTAATGCTTGATTATGCTCTCGTTCGTTTTGTCTTTGTGATTGTTTGTAGGTACGGATATTGCAAAAATCTCAAGAAAAACGGTTAAAACGGACAATCACGAAAACCGGGAATCGAATTGAGTATGCAAAATCGGAGAATGCTATCTAGGTCACAAAAGCAAACTTATGGTAACAGTGGTCACCATAAAAGACAAACCCAAAAATTCCAAATCAGTCCCTCAAAGTTAACCAAATTACAAAAATAATCCCTAACTAAGGTGTTAAACTCTTATAATTATAGAGTTAAACACCGTTAACTTTCTTATAACAAAAATCCCAAGCCGAGCCCAAACTTGCAAGGCCCAAAACCCTTATAAACCGGGTAAAAGAAAACAAAAAAAGTCAAATCGCCCTCCTTTTATAAAAGAAAGTTACGCAGACCGGGAAACAGTGGTTTCTACGGTTCACCCATCGTCCCTATATCTACCTAAGCTTTTAAATCAAAGGGGGTAATTCAAATTGGTCGTGGGTGACCCCCCCCCCCCCCCCCCCCCCCCCCCCCCCCCCCCCCCCCCCCCAAGGGCCTTAGCAATTCAAGTGAATAGGTACACATTGACAGAGTTATACATCACCAACGCTCCCATTGGTGGAAACCCAAAAGGGAATGACACGCGGGCAATGAAGGAAACACACTAAGATCGAGTATTTTGTACTAAATCATGCCTAACGAAGCACTAAAGGCCTTGACACACGGTATGCCACGTGGTAATCCGACATAGTCTTATGTTGTGCCCCTAAATCTAATCCAACGGTTCAAGTTAAGCATCAAATGATTGAGGGAATGAAGGGACATGATCCAAGAGAGGCTAGAAGACCTAGAAGCATCTTTGGCAGGCTATAAATAGCCCCTCATTTCACTCATACGCGGGGACCGAGCTTTTTAATCAAGTTTTTTTTAGCTTTTTGAACTTTAGTTATGTAATTTTCATTAAATTAGTTATGTAGTTTAATTCAGTTTTTAAAAGTTTATTGTAATCTCAGTTTTCAACCTAGTGTATAATCAGGTTTTCTAGTTAATGAAATTCATATGTTTTATTTTAATAAACTATCATAAGTTTTTTTTTACTCTCAAATGTTGTTGCTACTGCTACATAAGCTCCTAATAAGCTCATACAAGCTCTCTGAGTCTATAAGCTCAGATTGAGCTCATATAAGTCATCTAATCTACTGTAACTCTAAAAACAACTTAAAGACCTTGGCTAATTGGATTTTTGAGCTTTTGGAAGATGAGTTTACTTTGGAAGAGCTCATATGGACTTTTCTTGCTTATTTTACAATAAGCCAGAGCTTATAGACAGCTCAATTGAGCCTTTGATACCTTTGTTTAGCTAAGGCTAAAGTAAGTGTTCTTTTAAGCTTTTTGTTCTTAAATTTTCTTAGTATAGTTTAGCTTATTTTGCTTAATTGTTTGCTTATTTGTGCTTATTAGACTTATTTGATAATCTGTTTTTAGTTAAAATAGCTTAGATCTTAATTTTGTTTAATTTGTCCTTAAAATCAATAAAAAAAACCAAAAATATTAGTGTAGCTAGTGGCTTATTGATTTCAGCTTATTGGATTAGTGTTTTTAGCTTTTTAGGTCTGTTATAAGTTGTTTAAAAATTTTCATTTTTTTGAAAATTTTGGTGGGAAAACTAGGTACGTGAGAACAACGTGCGAAAGTGGGTAGAGTATATCGAAGATTATACTACCCTACTAAAGTTAAACATTTCCTTAATGTTTTCCTAGGCCTAAGACTTTAAAAAACCCTCATACTAGAAACTCAAAAAGTCTAAATGCATCAACTAACATGGAAGAAATAGTTATCACAAAAATTCTTTAGACGTTTAATCAAGTGTGCTAAAAGATAAAATGTTAGACGATATTAATCTTTAGGATATCGGACTGTCTCCAA
This sequence comes from Tanacetum coccineum, assembly GCA_026074375.1. NCBI lineage: Eukaryota > Viridiplantae > Streptophyta > Magnoliopsida > Asterales > Asteraceae > Tanacetum > Tanacetum coccineum. The sequence goes on from BQNB010055514.1 coordinate 10,225, forward strand.
ACTAATGGCAAGTAAAGGATAGGAAGCTCGACGTGGACCGGGACTATCCCCCCTCCCCCCCCCCAAAAAAAACCCACCCCCCACACAACCTCCCACCCCCACAACCACCACCACCCTCACCCCAACCCCCCCACAACCCCCCCCCCCCCACCCAACAACTACCCCCCCTCCCCACCACCCCCAACCCTCCCCCCCCACCCATACCCCCCCACACTCCCCCCCCAAAACACCGAACACGGAGAGGTCTTCAGAAAATTCGGATCAATCCTGCAAATTAATCACAAGTACAAAAAAACAACAAGAATCGAAAGAGAGAGTACAAAGCCTCCTCCACTCACATAGAAATAAGGAAGAAAATAGAAGGATAAGCATGGAGGTTACCTACCCGAAGCGCTTTGTTTTTGGGTAACCGAGTCACAAAGCTTGTCTCGATCCCAACAAATTTATTGTCTTGGGAGAGTGTGGGATCCTGGATACCTTGGGTGGTTAAGTCCACCTCCGAAGTAATGCTTCAAACGATGACCATTCACCTTAAAGTTTGGACCATCGGGGGGTTGGTGATAACTCAATGGTTTTGTATGGAAAAACTTTGGTGAATGGTGAAAGGTCACTGACCAACTAGTTTTAAGTTTCCGGCGAGGAATATCTTAAGACGGGGAGTTTAAGGATGAAGAGTAAAACTCGATCACCAACATTGAAAATGCGGTTTTGATCTTTGAGTCGTGGAGCTTTGATATGTGTGAAAACACATATCCGTTTTATGTCAAAATTGGCCCTAAAAAGACAAATTTTTGCTTTAAATGCTTAAATACTTGCTCGTTTTGTCTTTGTTGATTGTGTAGGTACGGCATATTTGCAAAATATCTCAATGGAGAAGGGAAAACGGTTTTTTTTAAAACCGGACAATCACGAACACGGGAACGGAATTGAGTATGCAAAATCCAGAGAATGCTATCAAGGTCAACAAAAGTCAACCTATGGTCAACAGTGGTCAACCATAAAAAGACAAAACCCAAAAATTCCCAAATCAGTCCCTCAAAGTTAATAAAAAACCAAATTACAAAATAATCACTAAACCCTAACGGTTTGTTAAACTCTTATAATTATAAAGAGTTAACACACGCTTAACTTCCTTATAACAAATCCAAAGCCCGAGCCCAAAACTTGCCAGGCCCAAAACCCTTATAAACCCGGGTAAAAAGAAAAAAAAAGTCAAATCGCCCTTTTATAAAAGAAAGTTACGCGGGAAAAGTGGTTTCTACTGTTCACCCATCGTCCCTATTTTACCTCAAGCTTAAATCAAAGGGGTAATTCAAATTGGCTACGTGGCTTAGCAATTCAAGTGAATAGGTACACATTGACAGAGTTATACATCACAAACGGTTCCCAGTGGTGGAAACCCAAAAGGGAATGACACGCCGGCCATGAAGGAAAAACACACTAAGATCAGTTTTTTTTGTACTAAATCTTGCTAAAAAAGAAAGCACAAAGGCCTCTGACACACGGATGCCACGTTGGTAATCCGTGTGCCCCTAAATTTAATCCAACGGTTCAAGTTAAGCATCAAATGATTGAGGGAATGAAGGGACATGATCCAAGAGAGGCTAGAAGACCTAGAAGCATCTTTGGCAGGCTAGAAATAGCCCTCACTCACTCATACACGGGACGATCTTTTTATCAAGTTTTTTTTAGCTTTTGAACTTTAGCTTATGTAATTTTCATAAATTAGCTTATGTAGTTTTAATTCAGTTTTTAAAAGTTTATTGTAATCTCAGTTTCAACCTATTGTAATCAGTTTTCTAGTTAATGAAATCATATTTTGTTTTATTTTATAAACTATATAAGTTTTTTTTTTTACTCTCAAATGTTGTTTTGCTACTTGATACATAAGCTCCTATAAGCTCATACAAGCTCCTGAGTCTATAAGCCTCAGATTTGAGCTCTTATAAGTCATATCATCTACATGTAACTCTAAAAACCAAAACTTAAAGACTTGGCTAATTGGTTTTTGAGCTTTTGGAAGATGAGATTTACTTTGAAAGAGCTCATATCGGACTTTTACTGGCTTTTTTACAATAAGCCATAGCATTGTGGACAGCTCAAATTGAGACCATGATAACTTTGTATAAGCTATGGCTAAAGTAAGTGTTCATTTATGCTTTCTTTTCTTAAATTTCTTAGTATAGTTTTAGTTTATTTGTGCTTAATTGTTTGCTTATTTGTGCGTTTTAATGTGTTATTCATGCTTATTAGACTGTATTTGATTTAATATGTTTTTAGTTTAAAATAGCTTAGATCTTAATTTTGTTTAATTTGTCCATAAAATCAATAAAAATAAAACCAAAATAATTAGTGTAGCTAGTTGGAACCTTATTGTTTTCAGCTTATGGATCTAGTGTTTTTGCTTTTAGGTTCTGTTATAAGTTGTTTTAAAAATTTTCAAATTTTTTTTTTTGAAATTTTGTGGGAAAACTAGGTACGTGAGAACATACGGGCAAAGTAGTGTAAGATTTATATCGAAGATATACTACCCGCATACTAAAGTTAACATTTTCCTTAATGTTCCTAGCTAAACTTAACCCCATACTAGAACTCAAAAAGGTCTAATGCATAAACCTTAAACATGAAGGAAAGTATTCACAAAAATTCTTAAGTATAACACCCGTTTATCACGGTGCTAAAAGATAAATGTTAGACGTTAATAATCTTTAGCGAGATCGGATTTCTCCAAACTATGGCAAGCCAAAGGCTAGGGATTTTTTTAAGCCGGAGTGTGCTCAGGACAAAAACATCCGATCACGAGAGTCTTCAAGAAAATTCTTGGATCAATCCGGCTATCAATCACAAGTACAAACAACAAAAGATCGAAGGAGTACAAGCCTCCTCACCTCACAATAGAAATAGAAAGAAATATAGAAGGATAAGCATGGGTTACTCCCACGAAGCGCTTTGTTTTTGGTAACCGAGTCACATAGCTTGACTCGATCCCCAAATTTATTCGTCCTTGGAGAGAGTGTGGAGATCCTGGACTACCTTGGGTGGTAAGTCCCCTCCGAAGTAATGCTTCACACGATGACCATTCACCTTAACTGTTTGGGACCATCGGGGTTGAGAAAAAATCTCAATGGTTTTGTATGGAAAAAATTTGGTGATGGTGATAGGTTTCACTCCTGTACCAACGTGTTTTAGCTTTCCGGAGAATATCTTCAAGACGGGAGTTGAGAAGTTAAAACTCGGATCAACCAACATTGAAAATGTCGGCTGGTTTTGATCTTTTGAGTCGTGACAGCTTTGTATGTGTGAAAAACACAATCCGTTTTATGTCAAAATTGGCCCTAAAAAAGACCAAATTTTTGCTGTAAAATGCTTGAATATGCTCTGTTTTGTCTTTGGTGATTGATGGTAGGTACGGATATTGCAAAAATTCTCAAGAAAACGGTTAAACCGGACATCACGAACACGGGAACGGAATTGAGTATGCAAAAATCCGGAGATTGCTACAAGTCAACAAAAGCCAACCTCCCATGGTCAAAGTCGGTCAACCATTAAAAGACAAAACCAAAAAATTCCCAAATCAGTCCCTCAAAGTAACCAAATTACAAAAATAATCCCTAAACCCTAACGGTGTTAACTCTTATAATTATAAGAGTTAACACCCGTTAACTTCCTTATAACAAATCCAAAGCCCGAGCCCAAAACTTGCCAGGCCCAAAACCCTTATAAACCCGGGTAAAAAGAAAAAAAAGTCAAATCGCCCTTTTATAAAAGAAAGTTACGCGGGAAAAGTGGTTTCTACTGTTCACCCATCGTCCCTATTTTACCTCAAGCTTAAATCAAAGGGGTAATTCAAATTGGCTACGTGGCTTAGCAATTCAAGTGAATAGGTACACATTGACAGAGTTATACATCACCAACGCTCCCATTGGTGGAAACCCAAAAGGGAATGACACGCGGGCAATGAAGGAAACACACTAAGATCGAGTATTTTGTACTAAATCATGCCTAAAAGAAGCACAAAGGCCTCTGACACACGGATGTTTCTCTTGACTATTTTTTTAATTATGCCCCTTTTTCGTCTTGGTTTTCTTTATTGCACGTTGGTAATCCGGTGTGCCCTAAATTTAAATCCCAACGGTTCAAGTTAACATCAAATGATTGAGGGGAATGAAGGGATTGATTCCAGAGAGGCTAGGAAGACCTAGAAGCATCTTTGGCAGGCTATAAATAGCCCTCACTCACTCATACACGGGACGATCTTTTTATCTAGTTTTTTTAGCTTTTGAACTTTAGCTTATGTAATTTTCATAAATTAGCTTATGTAGTTTTAATTCAGTTTTTAAAAGTTTATTGTAATCTCAGTTTCAACCTATTGTAATCAGTTTTCTAGTTAATGAAATCATAAGTTTTATTTTAATAAACTATCATAAGTTTTTTTTACTCTCAAATGTTGTTGCTACTGTTACATAAGCTCCTAATAAGCTCATACAAGCTCTCTGAGTCTATAAGCTCAGATTGAGCTCATATAAGTCATCTAATCTACTGTAACTCTAAAAACAGCTTAAAGACCTTGGCTAATTGGATTTTTGAGCTTTTGGAAGATGAGTTTACTTTGAAAGAGCTCATATGGACTTTTACTGGCTTATTTACAATAAGCCATAGCTTGTAGACAGCTCAATTGAGCCTTTGATACCTTTGTTTAGCTAAGGCTAAAGTAAGTGTTCATTTAAGCTTTTTGGTAAGTTGAAAATTCTTTAGTAATTGTTTGTTATTTGAGCTTAAATTGTTTGCTTATTTGTGCTTATTAATGTGTTATTATGCTTATTAGACTTATTTGATAATATGTTTTTAGTTAAAATAGCTTAGATCTTAATTTTGTTTAATTTGTCCTTAAAATCAATAAAAAAAACCAAAAATATTAGTGTAGCTAGTGGCTTATTGATTTCAGCTTATTGGATTAGTGTTTTTAGCTTTTTAGGTCTGTTATAAGTTGTTTAAAAATTTTCATTTTTTTGAAAATTTTGGTGGGAAAACTAGGTACGTGAGAACAACGGGCAAAAGTAGGTAAGATTATATCGAAGATATACTACCCCATACTAAAGTTAAACATTTTCCTTAATGTTTCCTAGCCTAAGACTTAAAAACCCCATACTAGAACTCAAAAAGTCTAATGCATAACCTAAACATGAAGAAAGTATCACAAAAATCTTAAGCCGTTTATCAAGTGTGCTAAAAGATAAATGTTAGACGATAATAATCTTTAGGATATCGGATTTCTCCAAACTAATGGCAAGCAAAGGCTAGGAAGCTCGAGTGGTTACAGGGACAAAACTCCGACACGAGCAGTCTTCAGAAAATTCTGGATCACTCTGCAAATAATCACAAGTACAAAACAAACAACAAGAATGAACAGAGTACAAGCCTCCTCACAATCACATAGAACATAAGAAGAACAATAGAAGGATAAGCATGGGGTTCCTCCCACGAAGCGCTTTGTTTTTTGGTAACCGAGTCACAAAGCTTGACTCGATCCCCAAAATTTTATTCGGTCACTTGGAGAGAGTGTGGAGATCCTGGACATACCTTGCGTGTGGTAAGTCCCCTCGCAGTAAAGGCTTCAACACGATGACCATTCACCTTAAAGTTTTGGACCAATCCCGGGCCCTTGAGATAACTCAATGGTTTTGTATGGAAAAACTTTGGTTGATGGTGAAAGGTCGCTGCACCAACGAGGTTTTAGCTTTTCGGGTTGAATATCTTAAGAAGCGGAGTTGAAGGTGTTAAAACTGATCACCAACATTGAAAATGCGGTTTTGATCTTTGAGTCGTGAAGCTTTGATATGTGTGAAAACACATATCCGTTTTATGTCAAAATTGGCCCTAAAAAGACAAATTTTTGCTTTAAATGCTTAAATATTGCTCGTTTTGTCTTTGTGATTGTGTAGGTACGGATATTGCAAAAATCTCAAGAAAACGGTTAAAACCGGACAATCACGAACACGGGAACGGAATTGAGTGTGCAAAATCCGGAGAATGCTATCAAGGTCAACAAAAGTCAACCTATGGTCAACAGTGGTCAACCATAAAAAGACAAAACCCAAAAATTCCCAAATCAGTCCCTCAAAGTTAACCAAATTACAAAAATAATCCCTAAACCCTAACGGTGTTAACTCTTATAATTATAAGAGTTAACACCCGTTAACTTCCTTATAACAAATCCAAAGCCCGAGCCCAAAACTTGCCAGGCCCAAAACCCTTATAAACCCGGGTAAAAAGAAAAAAAAAGTCAAATCGCCCTTTTATAAAAGAAAGTTACGCGGGAAAAGTGGTTTCTACTGTTCACCCATCGTCCCTATTTTACCTCAAGCTTAAATCAAAGGGGTAATTCAAATTGGCTACGGTGGCCCTCTTGTAGCAAATTCAAGTGAATAGGTAACCTACTCCCCTCTCCCGTCCCGAGTTTAACATCACCAACGCTCCATTGGTGGAAAACCAAAAGGGAATGAACGCCGGGCAATGAAAGGAACCACACTAGGAAACGACCCGGGTGATCAATCTTCCCGGTTAAATATACGTATTATATATATATATATATCTTTTAGAGTGAGCTTTTCTTAAGAGAGACTTTAGGAAAGTTCTTAATTGCTCTTTTGGAATTATATTATATTTTATAGTATATAAAAAACTACTATCAAAAGACAAGTAAGCATAAAACAACATAAATAAGCACAAATAAGCAGTAAGGAACGATAAATAAGCAGATGAACAGTAAATAAGCAAAAATGAAAAAGTGAGCTTACAAGAGTCCAAAGCTTTTTGTGAATGATTTAAGCCCTCAGATTGGCTCTAAATCAACCTATATGCTTCCCATGAAGCTCTAAACCCATGGCCATCCAAGATTTACCATGCTCCATGAATTTTTTGCAAACCCCTTTTTTGTGATTTTTAAAATTTTTAAGACAGATATGAAAACAAGCTTTTATATAAGTTTTGAATGAACCAAAACCTTATATAAGAGCTTAATAACAGAATTTAAAAGACAAGTAAGTAAATGACAGTATTTAAAAGAAGCTTAGAATTTCATTAACTTAAAAAGATTACAATGCTTCAAAATTTAAATGACAAGTATTTAAATGACAGAAAAGTAAAATGACAATATAAAAAATGGTCGAATTCTTTAAAACAAGACTTGACAAAAAAACAATGAGCTACAATTGACCTATATTTATACTAAAAGTCTTCAAAGTCTTGGGCTTTCTCCTTTGTGCTTCTTCTGTGAGGAGAAAGAGAGGTGTGTTTTCTTTGTGAGAGAGTCCAAAAGTCAATCTTAGCCATCTATCTTGCTTGGTCTCCAAGTCCTATCATCATAGCCCTCTATTCTTTTTCTTCATTACTTGACGAATATGGATTTAGAGGATTGACAAGGTGGCAATTGAGCCATGTGATGTGGGGTTTGGCTGAGAAAGTGATAGGTTTGTTTGTAGGTGCAGGAATCGAGGTAAAACTTAACAGGGATGATAAATAGTAACTTGGCGGGAAAAGTTTGATTTAGGTGTATCTGAGTATAAGTTTGTGGGATGGTAGATTTGGCCCTTAAGTTTGTATGGTGATGTTGCATAGAAGGTCCTTTGTGGTGTACAAGTTTGGGGGTTTGGCAGAAATGACCCCTCAGATTGTATGCTTATGTTGCAAGGATGGTCTTTTAAGGACTAACAGTGTTAAGGTGAAAAGGGTTTTGGGGCTTAACTCTGTTATGTGGGTATTGGGCCTAGAAATTGGTTTTGGGCGCGTTTTGTTATATAAGGGGATTTTGGGCCTTTACTGTATTCATAATGTCTAAATGGGCTGACCGGCCATTTAGAGGGGGTAGGGTGGGCCATTTAAAATTTCTTCGGTTTAGGCTTTGTACTTTTGACTTGACATTTCGTTGGTTGACTTTTTGGATGATGGTTGACTTTAAACTTTTTGACTTTGGCTTTTTCTAATCTTTACGTTCTGTGCTTCGTTTTGTTCAGTTTTGGCTGATTTTCACTTTTGTCGGATATCCGTTTCCTGCACAATATAAATGAAAACATACAAATACAATGTATTTTTGGTACGTTTTTGGTCTTTTAAGTCCGTTTTTAAAGGTCAAAGGTATGTGTATTTAAACACATACCAAAATCCCCCATACTAAACTATTGCCGTGTCCTCACGCAATGCTATAAGTAAACACTTAAGAAAACTAAGAATCTCAATCCCACTCGACTAATTACCTCGAAAAGTAGCTAAGTGTTCATCAAGGGGAATTAAAGATTCAATAGCTTTAAAAAGCCCTGATATGTGTGAAAACACATATCCGTTTTATGTCAAAAATGGCCCTAAAAAGACAAAATTGTGCTTTAAATGCTTGAATATTTCTTGTTTTGTCTTTGTGATTGTGTAGGTACGGATATTGCAAAAATCTCAAGAAAACGGTCAAAACCGGACAATCATGAACACGGGAACAGAATTGAGTGTGCAAAAGCCGGAGAATGCCATCAAGGTCAACAAAAGTCAACCTATGGTCAACAGTGGTCATCCATAAAAAGACAAAACCCAAAAATTCCCAAATTAGTCCCTCAAAGTTAACCAAATTGTAAAAATAATCCCTAAACCCTAACGGTGTTAACTCTTATAATTATAAGAGTTAACACCAGTTAACCCCTTATAACTAAACCAAGCCCGGGCCCAATCCCAAAAACCCGGCCCAAAATCCTTTTATAAGTCCAAGTCAAACCCCGGGTAAACCAAAAAAAAAGTTAAACACCCTTTATAAAAGAAAAGGCGCGGGAAAAGTGGTTTCTATTATTCACCGTCTTCTTCCTTTTACCACGAGGTCAAAATCAAGGGGCAAGTGCAAATTAAGGGCATGGAAGGGTAATTCAAGTGAAAAGGTACACGTTGGCAGAGTATTACATCATCTCTCATTTTCATTGGCCAAAACCCAAAGGGAATGACACGCGGTTCTGACAACAAACACACGAGGATTGAGGATTTTACACTAAAACGCTCACAAAAGAAGCACAAAGGCCTCTGACACACGGATGCCACGTTGGCAATCCGTGTGCCCCTAAATCTAATCCAACGATTCAAGTTAAGCATCAAATGATTAAGGGAATGAAGGGACATGATCCAAGAGAGGCTAGAAGACCTAGAAGCATCTTTGGCAGGCTATAAATAGCCCTCACTCACTCATACACAAGACAATCTTTTTATCTAGTTTTTTTTAGCTTTTGAACTTTAGCTTATGTAATTTTCATAAATTAGCTTATGTAGTTTTAATTCAGTTTTTAAAAGTTTATTGTAATCTCAGTTTCAACCAATTGTAATCAGTTTTCTAGTTAATGAAATCATAAGTTTTATTTTAATAAACTATCATAAGTTTTTTACTCTCAAATATTGTTGCTACTGTTACATAAACTCTTAATAAGCTCATACAAGCTCTCTGAGTCTATAAGCTCAGATTGAGCTCATATAAGTCATCTAATCTACTTAAACTCCTAAAATTAGTCTAAAACCTTTGCTAAATGGGATTAAGCTTCTTGGATGATGAGCTAGTAATGGAAGAGCTTATGGGACACTACCAGCTTATCCTTGGATAAGCTGGAGCTTGTAGACAGCTCAATTGAGCCTTTATTGCCTTTGTTTAGCTAAGGTTCCTTGTAAGTTCATTTACTCTTTCTGTCTTAATTTTCCTAGCTTAATTTTGCTTAAACTGCTTATAGTCTAGCTTATTTGTGCTTAATTCTGTCTATTTGTGCTTATTAAATATATTTCAATATATGTTTTTAAGTTTTATAGCTTAGATCTTAGATTTCTTAGTTTAAATACATAAACCTGTCAAAAACTAAAAAATATTAGCTTAACTTATAGCTTATTGTTTTTAGCTTATTTGCTTATAGTTTTATGCTTATTAAGTTTGTTATAATCTATTTGTTATATGGTATTTAAGATTTAAGCTCTTAATTTCTTTTTCATAAGCCAAAATGATTTTGAGTCTAGTTAAAGGGGTGTTTGGCACAGCAGTATTAACCACAAGTTAATACTGCTAGTGGCCACTTAGTCTTTGGATTTTGAATTTAATCTTTCAACTAAGATTGTTTAAACTGGATTTATGAGCTAGGATTAGGATTAATCAAGTTTTCATAGGATAGTTTGATATAAGTCCAAAT
>BQNB010055514.1:21370-39069 GCA_026074375.1 Tanacetum coccineum
CCTATATTTAATTAGGTTGCAATCGGTCTTATCCGTGACGTTTCCATTCACTTGATTCATATACATCAGTTTATTCACTAAGGTGAGTTCATAGCCCCATGTTTTACTATATCAATGATTTACAACTTTTAGGGTGAGAAACATGCATTGTTTTAGAAATTGGACGCAAGTGTACATTTTATCATGATTACGTGTTTGCCTAAGTAGCGATAACCCACTGTGCCTATCATCATGAACTGTCAATTACTTTATGTGAGTGTGAATGTTATAAAGAAATCTATTTGGGATTGACATCCCTATTTGGGTGAGTAGCACTCACTGTGCCAGTTTGCCGAACAACGGACGTGTACCATGTCGGATTTGGGATGTTGCGGGTTAGAACATCATCAAGGGCAATGTTGGCAATTTATATTGCAATTCATACATGTCGAGCTTCAGTGTCATGAGCTTAGGGAAACGTAATTACACTTTGTGGTGTTTGCATCTGTTGCATTATCATACACTTGGAAATCGTACGGTCCTACTTTATATTTACATAAACCTATGAATTCACCAACTTTATGTTGATGTTTTAAAGCATGTTTTCTCAGGTCAATGAGGCACGAAGTGCTAAGGATACATTGGGGATACTCTTTTGGGGAGTAATGCATAAAAGATTTGGAGTCATTACATCTGAGGATTTTTGTTATGATCTAAAATCTTTGTTATCAAATGTTGAACAATTTAAGCCGTTGTGCTTTGTATTAAACAATTTCAATAAATCCAATGTATAGTATTTTAAACGACTCTTTTAGAGGTCGTTCTCATATTTTGTGCAATTGATCTATGAAGTAACGCTCTCGGACTCATTATTCCGCTGCGACCCTACTTGGGGGTGTTATAGATTAGTATCAGAGCCAAGGTTATAGAGAACCAGGTCAAATGTTTTTACTTGGACTATAACCGTTTTCAAACATTGCATCATAAACGGGTTGGTCAAGTTTAAGATGATACTCGCTTCTGGCTTTGGTTTTTCCGCGCTCTTATTCATTCCCGTGCTCGGTTTTGTTTGTCCATTTAAGCCTTTTTTTTTTATTTTTAATTTTTTTATTTTTTTTTTTTATTTTTTTTTTTTTTTTATTTTTTTTTTTTGTCCTTTAGTGATAAATCCGTACCTGCAAGACATAATTCATAAAATACACACATACAATGCATTTTTCATCTGTTTTAGGTCATTATTGGTCTTTTTAGCTCGTTTTAATAGGTAAAAGGTATGTGTATTTAAGCACATACCAAAATCCCCGATACTAATCTATTGTCGTGTCCTCACGCAATGTTATAAGTAAACACTTTAGATAGACAAAGAGCTAATCCCCCTGACTAATTACACTCAAAAAGTAGCTTAAGTGTTCATCTTAAGAATTAAGAACCAATCAGCTTTGAAACGCCCGTTTTGACCATTTTTATATACAACAATAATTACCTTACACATAATTTTTTATACTTTTCTTTTTTTAGCAACTAACTAACATGTTTGACTTTCGTTATTTTCATAACTTTTAGGGTCACGGAATAAGAAGCACTTCAATCCTAAAATGCCCAAAAAGGATAAATTCATCGTCCCCGATTTTTCACTTGTCCCAAACCAAGCTTAAAAACGAAATCACCATTAAATATAAGTTAAGATGCTAACACTACTCATACTTGTAACTTGTGAAACTTTTCACTCCCAACAATTATTATATCTTAGGTGAATGTGCTTATTTCGAATTTCAACCATGGATCAACCTTTTTAAGAAAATTGCAATATTTCTATGCTTCACGTTCCACCCAAGAATTATGATTTTGAAGGCGAGATCATTCCATAAGCGGACTTTCTTTCCCTTCGGCAACAATCCCAGCCGGACAGCTTAGGTGACCAGGCTTTTGACACCCCACAGAGAATAGTATCGGAACTCACGGACCTTCGGTTTCAAAAACTCTTAGGCTTCCCGTTAAATAAACAATTCATTTAGAAAAATCACAACTTAAAACGAAATAGTCTTAGTTCAAAAGCATATTTAAATTTAAGAAAAATAGATTTTCCCTATATTTATTAAATCACATATATTACACTTAACATTAATATAATTATACTTATAACCTCCACCCTTTAAACGAACTGTCACATCGGTATGCCGCGCCGTCCATGATCCAGTTGCCTTTATTTCGTCTTGGAAATCCGAAACCATTTAGAAGGCTGACTACATTATTGTGAGTCGGCCAAAGATGCAGCAAACTTTTATCATCTCAGATTAGTATTCTTACATGGCCTCTTTGAAAGCCACATCGGTTATGAGCCAGGCAATAGGCAGTAAACTTTTATATCAGCCACAGTTTTTATATTATTAATTATACCTTTTTTTTAACACCTTATATTACCACGATATATAGAGAAAATTTCTTTTTAGAAAATTTAAGTATAAATTTGAACTAAGACTAAAAAGTCTAAAAATGTTGATTTAAAAAGGACTTTTAAGTGATAAAACCACTAACTTGTCTAATTTTCGAAAAGAGCACGTATTATTAGTCCGGTTAGAAGCTTCGGGGAGGAAAAGGCACAAATTACACTTATGAGCTCTTAAAATTTCCAACTAATCCTTGTTTAGCATCCAACTTATATTCAACTCTATCATTTCTCGTTCTTCGCAAATTTAAAATCTTTAATAAAAAGATCCGCGAATGCTTAGTCAAATAAGGTTAAGGGACAAAGCTAAGAGCTCAACACGCTCGATCGAGTCAAAATTTATTCTTATTCTACCCAGCAGGAAAGTCAAACACTGTGACAAAATACATATTTTATTTTTGGAATTTTTTTTAATTTTTGCATAAAATCACAATATTTTTTTAAATTTTAGTGGTAAAAACAGGATTACGTGAAAACAATGACTGCAGGCACAATCAAATCGATAGATCCCCCATACTAGAACTGAACATTGTCCTCAATGTTTTAAGAAGGGTCTCTACGTAAATCTAAAGCCGTTTATTAAGTATGCTCAAAGATAAACGTTAGTCGATAAGATTTAGGATATTGGATTCCCATAATCATGCTAAGGATTGAAGCTCGAGTGAACGAAGGACAAAACCACGAGCACGAGAGTCTTCATAATCCGAGGCAATCCTGGACATACAACACAAACCACGAAACACGAGAAAGGAAGAGGCGAGCCTCCTCACAACACACTTATTTAATAATACTACTATTAGGATAAGCATGGGTTGCCACCCACGAAGCGCTTGTTTATTAATGAGTCACTAAGCTTGACTCGATCCCCCATACTTGAGCTGGTCAAGGAGGATAGAAATGGAGAAATGGAACATCCAAGATAGGACTGTCCCCTCCATAAATCATCATCGGGCTTTTAGAAAAATCAAAAATGATCTGGAAAGCTTTAAAGCCCCGATGAGATAAGAGATGAGGAGATTTCTCCTTATTAGAAGCAAGAATACCAGAATTGAAAACTTTGTTCTCATTTTCGGATGAAAATGGAAGCAAAGTGTCATTCACTGGACAACAGGTGGGATGGGTGGGTAAAATACTAGGCATAAGAACATAATGTTCAGAAATATCATCCACCACTTTAGTAGTTAAAATTCCTGTATCGGGCTCAATATCAAAGTGAATTCCATCATTATCCGGTGGTTTCATAGGAGGACGAGGAGATGATGGATCATAATAACGATCAAAGTGAAATGACTCATTTTCAGGCAGGGAAAGAGAATCATTGCTAAGCAATTCTTGAAGAAAAAGAATATCCCCTTCCGAGTCATAGTCATCATTCTCAATACTCGGTGGTATCGAGTTATCCGGAGCAAGAAAAATATCAATCTCCTCCATAAGAGAGTCACTATCCTCAACGCGGATAGGAGATGGAGAGAAAGATTCGATTACAGCATCAGAATTTTCAGAATTAAGTTCTTCCGGAGGTCGAGGAGATGAATTATCATACAACAATTTCTCAACAAGACGAATTCTTCCTCTGGATCAAAGTCGGCTTCATCAATTTTTGGAGAAATCAAATCGATATGAGCGAGTTCATCAGAGAACTCCTCGAGAAGAGAATCAAAATTATTAGAAGAAACTATCGAAGCATCCCGATTAAGCAACGATTCTATAAGATCAGATTATGCATTAAAGTGATGCGGATCTATCTTAGTAGAAATAATTTCATTCAAAGGAATAGTACTCTCCTCGTCATCATCGTCATCATAGTAAATAGAATTGAAATGTCGCGAAGGCACGGGAGTATGAGTACTAACATTAGCTGCCTGCTCTAGTTCTCGAATCTCTTTCTTTTTATTAATTTTAATACTCATTCCATTGAATTTTTCCTTAAGCTCGTCAATCTTAATTTCACATTCCCTTCTACAAGGTCCTCAACACTAGACTTTATGAATTCGTCTGATTCCTTTTTAGGAATAGTGTGAAGATGCTCATCCTCCATTATAAGAGTTCTTCAGAAACTCATAGACGGTTAAGAGGTGATGATTGCAATAGACTAAGGAAGTTGAGAAATAATTTCATTCAAAGGAATAGTACTCTCCTCGTCATCATAGTAAATAGAATTGAAATGTCGCGAAGGCTCGGGAGTATGAGTACTAACATTAGCTGCCTGTTTTGTTGCCTAACTCTTTTCTTTTTATTATTTTTCTATTACTCATTCCATTGAATTTTTCCATAAGCTAGTCAATCTTAATTTCATATTCCTTTCTATAACGAACGTCTATTCTCTCATTACGATAATCTTTGATCTGAATTTGATTAATCATACTTTTCATTTCATCTAAATACTGCTGCTTCAGATCCTCCATATCTTGGATACTCATTTCTTGAGGAGGTGATTGATCGATGGGATACTGTGAGGGTTGGTCAAAACCGGAATAGCTAGGATTAGGCTCAAAGTAGTTTTGATTCATCGGTTGACACTGAAAACTTTCATGAGGACCCCCACAGTTTTCACAACAAAGATATTGTTGAGGAAAACTCGGTGAATTTTGTGAAACAGTATCATCGAAGTTTTGATTGTAGCAAGTTTTCGGCTCATAGAATATCAATTGTTGACATTGAAAAGTCTCATGAGCACCCCTACAACGAGTACAACAAAGATATTGTTATGAAAAACTTGGTGAAGTTTGTGGAAAATTATTGTTAAAGTTTTGATTGTAACACGGTTTCAACTCATAGACAAACGGACTTGTGGTGGACAATCGTAACCATAATGAGCATCGTTTCCACATAACTCACAAGAATACATCTGGGGTTGTGGAGGGTAGTTGAAAAAAGTTTGGAGAATCATTGAAAGAATTCGGATTTAGATCATTTACGAATGAATTTCCAGCTTTAACACAACATATAGAACAAACTTCATCCATATAATTTCTCCTACATTGCCCACAAGTACATTGTCGACAAAATAAACTACCAAACGGACCTACACACTTGAAACAACCACGTCGGTTGTATGACGATTAGAATTAAACAAATAGGAGGATAAGAAGATTATTTTTAGATTTTTATGAAAGAAAAATATAAAAGAAAAATATTTTTGGGACCGATAGTCAAAGGTGCGCGGTAGCTCTTTAGAAAACGCACAAAGAAGCGAAGGAGCGGGTAAGCGCGAATGGGCGTTTAATGAATCCTTTGTGGTGCCTAGTTTTCTGTTTTGTGGGTGTTCGAAATAGACACTATGCATAGGGCACTTTCATACCTCTCATGGTCGAATGTATACCTGTCATGCTGATCATAAACGCCGCTTCTCGGCTAGTATCTACACTAACGCGTCTGTATGGCCAGATTTGTTAGTTGTCTCAAGATAAGGACGGCGCAAGCACGGTCGATTGTTGTTGGACGCGTTTGATTGTAGATTCGTTTCATGATTCGGGGTCGATTTTGTAGATGTAGATCGTGTTTTTTACATGTTTGTTGTGATAGTGAGAATGAGAAATATGATTTACATTCGCCATAATATAAGAAATGAGTAAATCATGTCACTCCGAGGATACAAGAGGATGATCGTATCACATGATTGAAGTGAATCGGATATCGGGAAATCTCTGTCTAAACACGTATAATACTTCAAACGCTCAAAACACAGATTGGAATTCTGTCGATTATACTCTTAGGTACCGCAAATATACTTTGGAATATTGAAGTATCTATATAGTTTATATTGATTCTAATAATTATGCAACTAGAAATATCGCCCTCTATGTAATAACTATTAGATTATATACGCAAGATAGCATATAAATCCGTTATAAGTGTAGTTTAATAGAGATAGTATTATCAGCTTACATTTTGAATCCAAGATTAGTAGAAGTACGCTCACTCTTATTAAACCTTCCTCTACAGAGTGTGAATATCCCATCGAACGACCTTCGGCGCTCGAAAGCTCGTGAGTCAACTCGTGCTCGTTAAGTTTGTCGACGTGTATAGCATTGAGTATGTATCTGAAATATTTTTGTAACCGATAATCAAACAAGTGTACGGTAGCTCTCTAGAAAACGCACAAAGAAGCGGAGGAGCGGGAAAGCGCGAGGCTAATAAAAAACTTCTCCTTTCAGGTCGAAGTTCGTCGGATCAACCCTCCTTATACCTCTCTTATAGTTTGTAATCTAAAGTTGAGCCGTTTTCACAAGTGACAAAACGGTTGTTTTTGTTGTTTTTTTTATTTTTTTGGTATTTTGATTGCTTGATACTAGATAATCACAAAAATTGAGAAAATAAAATATTTTTGTATTTTTGTATTTTTATATTTTTATATAAAAGAAAATAACAAAACGATAACTTCACGGGGAAAGGTCTTCAAACACTAATCTTCAAACGTAAACACAATAATCGTTTCACAGCTTCCCCAGCAGCAGCGCCAAAAATTGATTTGATCTTAACTATACATATACATATATATAATAATTTTACTTAGTACATATATAGTATATAACTAAAATAATCAAATAATAAGAGGAGTAAGTATTCCGTAAGGTTTTTTTAGGTAGATTACTTTTAACCAAAGTAAAATTCAAAACCTTCCCGAGTCGTATCCCGACGAGGCGTGAATTGAAAATCGTGATTAAATTTGTGATCGCGTGTTTGAATAATCAATAATTTTTGATTTGGATTCTATTTCTACAAATAACATGCAAAAACAAATAAAGGCAAGATAAAAACGAAAGCAATTAAGGTTAAAACACGAAAACGTTAACGGGAATCTAAAACCGAGCCTTAAAAACCTAAATTATAAAATTTTAACCCTAACAATGCAAATTTAATTCCTAAAGGTCCTAAATGATTAAAAATAATTTAAGAAAAAAGAATTATATTTTTTTGACTTTTATTTTATTTATTATGAATTAAAAATAGATTTATTTTAAATAAAATATTAAAAATAGTAAACTAATTAATAAAAATCTAGAAAAATTATGAAAAATACTTTGAACTATGTAGAGTATAAGAAAAATAAAAACTCGAAAATGAGTTGAACGAATAAGCAGTAAATAAGCAACTAAACCTAATAAGCTAAAACTACTATATTAATTAGATAGTGCAAAGGATTAAACGAAAAAAACCCTAGGGCAGTTGGTAGTGGAGTGTGTGTGTTGAGGTGTTGGTGTTATAAAGGAGAGGTCATAGGTTCGAAACATGTGACCTCTCTTTTTTTTACAAAACATTTTTTTTTATTTTTATTTGAAAAAGCTAAAGTATAAATGAGAATAAGTTAATTTAATAAATGAACTTAATACTAAAACTTAATAATAAGCTAATAAAAAGAAACAAATAAGCAACAGTTGGGTTTTCTCAATTCTTAAATAAAATAAGCTAAAATGATGGGGCCTTTTTGGGTTTAATAAGCTAAAGGAAAAGTAAATAAGCTAAAACAGCCTTGAGGCTAAACCTAATAAGCACAAGAGAAAGGAATTTAGCAAAGAAAATAAGATAGAAAGCAAATTCAAAAAGTGACAGATTGGTTTAAAGCTACCAGGCAAAGTGAAGAAAAACAAGCTACAACCATTTAAACTTTAGGACTCAATAAGCAACAAGAAAACTAATAAGCTAGAAACAGACCTAATACTAGACTAAATAAGCACTTATGATAAGAAATAAACAAAATATAAAAGCTAAAAAGCAGTTTGAAAGCATTAAGACAGTGACACTAAAGGCGGGCTTTAAGGACTTTTTACTAAAATTTAAAGCTAAATTTTAGACTAACTAGCACTAGGAGAAAAACTAAAAGGCTAAAACAGATGAATAACAGGACTCAAAGGACTCAAATAAGCAAAAATTAAGCAAACATGATAAAAGAATAAGCTTGAAAAGGCTAATGAAATATGACAGACTCACTACCATTCTTTTTGGCTTTTTGAACTTGAAGACAGATTTTGAAACTTAACAATAAGATTCATTAAGCAAAAGATAAGAAAATAAGTTGAACACTATTAACTACCAAGACCTAATAAGCTAATGTGAAAAGGATTAGACTAACAGAATGAGCTTAAAGCTCTTAAAAGCTGAAAGCAAAATAGACTTAAACTAGCAGTCTTTAAAAGAAGAATGCCCAACTTTGAGCTTAATTTTAGATCAAATAAGCACTAGGAATAAGGTGTAAACTAAAAACAGATAAGCTTTAACATCCAAGGAACTCATAAAATCTAAATTTTAGAAAATTGGTTAAGAAATAAAGCTAAAATCTTTTTGGCTTTTTGTTTTTTAAAGAACAAACTAGCTACTGCAGTCCTAATTGTAAGTTACTAAATTATTACTAAATGTAAAAATAAGCTAAAACAGATTAAGCTTATACCCTAGTGAGCTTATATAAACAAAATCAGATCCTAAATCTAACAAAAGCTAGCTTAAATTTGCTAAAGAAAAATGACTTTTAAACTAATGAAACTGGCATACTTGACTGTTTTGAACCCCATTTGTAAAAACAATAGAACAATTTTAAAGACTCAAGAACAAATCAAATATAAAAGTTATGAAATCATTTTACCAATCAAAAACACAAATCTCATTCTAAATCAAAATCCAACAGATTCAAGAAATATAAATCAAGCAAACATGAAAATTTCATTAACTAAACCTTAAAACATTAACAAAACTTATTCAAACATCCTTAAAACTAACACTAATTCTGATTTTAAGCCAATCTAATATAGATTTTAAAACAAAAAGTGCAAGAGCAGTTCTAACCCTTGGTTAAAACTGCTAAGCCAAACACCCCTTTAAAATCTAAAAAATGCATTTTAAGCTTGATTAAGACAAATTTAACCTTAGGATTTTGAAAACCGATTATAAACTAAATAAATTGTAACTTAATAAGCAAATATCATCCTTTAAAAAGCACTTAGCAATAAGCAACTAGATTAAGCAGATTAAGACATAAAACAAGTAGTTTTCATTAAAATCATAAAAAGTGAGATCTAAACATTAGCAAACATGAATAAGCAATAAGCATCATATAAAAGCAGTAACAAGCAAGATTAAGCAGTTTAATCAGCAGAAAGGTGAGTTTGCTCTTAGAGAGCTTATCTACTAAGCTCCAACTTATCTATGATAAGCTGGTATTATCTTAAAAGCCCTTCCAGGTCTGGCTTTTCATCAAATAAGTTGTGGTGATTTGAGAGTGATGATGAAACAGAAAAGCTTAGATAAGCTTTTGAGAAAGCTTATCTAAGAAACACATGTATATAAAAGCTTATTAAACGTATTTAAATGTCTTGAAAACAGATTAAAGCTAAATTGCATTAGGATAAAACAGATTAAAAAAATTACTTAAAACTGAAATTTTCATTAATATTAAAAAGTTACAAAGCTTGAAATTAAAATACAATTTAAAGTAAAATAAGCATAAACCTACACTACTCCTACACTACTTCTATATCTAACTAACTGTTACAATGAAGAAATCAAGTCCTATTTATAGAAGAACCAAGGTGCAAGGTGTGTTTCTTGTGTGAGTGAGCTCAAAACCATCATCTTAGCCATCCATTTTTCTTTGGCTACAAGTAGTATAAACTGAGCCCTTAATCTTGAGAACTTGCCCCAACAGCCTATGAGAAATCAGGGGATTACCAAGGTGGAATTGGCACCTTGTGGAGTAGGGTTGAGTGATAGTGATGGGATTTTGTTTGTTGGAGCATGGGTCGAGGTGAGAGTAGCAGATGAATAGTAATAATGGCGGGAAAAGGGTTTTTGGGGTATTGGGTTTAATTTTGGTAACAGAGTTAGGGGAAAGGGACTAAAGATGTTAGGGTGTAAGGATTGTAGGGGCTTTTGTTGTAAAAGTCAAGGACTAGCAGTGTAAGTCCTTAAGGACTAACGGTGAAAACCCCTAGGGACTAACAGTGCAAACAGATTTAATGGGTTTATGGTTGGGCTTTTGTTGGGCTTGTTTGGTTATTAAATGGACTTTGGGCTTTTGATTTAATAGATAAGCTCAATGGGTTTACTCGACCCATTAACTTGGGTGCGGGTTGGCCCATTTAAGATACACACGTCTTCGGCTTTGACTTTTTAAGTTCTTTTCATTCCTGTGATCGGTTTTGGCTTCGTTTTTATCCTTTAGTGAATATCCGATACCTGCACAGTATACAAAGCAAAACAAACATATATTTGGCATTTTATGTCCGTTTTTGGTCATTTAAGCTCGTTTTTATAGGTAAAGGGTATGTGTAATTAAGCACATACCAAATTGCAAATCCTTTTTCCTGAAGTTGAGCTTTGAACTCAGCATTTTGAGCAATTAAAGAAGTTGTGTGTTCTATAGTCTTAGCTCTCATTGTCTTGATAGAATCAGACAGTTCTTTGTAATGCCTTTTCAAAGTGTCATTTTCCTTAAGTAATTTAGCCATTTTATGTTCCAATTCGATGTTTATTGATGCAATTACATCTATGTCATGTTTAACCTTGGCTTCATGACTTTTTTACTTTTAAAAATTGACCATGTTTCCCTTATTTTAAAGCTTGATTTTGATATTTAAGTTAAAGATTAACACAATGTGCTTCCATTCTTAAAATATCTTTTTGAAATTGGGCAACAGTCTTTTTGAGACAAATATTTTCAGATTTGAGAGATTGATTTGAGAGTTCAGTTGTCTGGTTATCATTTAATTTAGCAGGCAAAGGACATTTATCATGACATTGTTTTGCATTCTGGTCAACCTCTCCTTCATTATTGAATTCAGGTTGCTCAGTATGCTGTTGTCATGTAGCAAATACATTATGATCAGCAATCAATTATACCTCAGCCAATGGCTCTTCATCATATATTGGTCTGATATCTGCATCATCAGCATGTGCATCATTCCCTGATCTGCTGCTTGTATCCTGCTCTTTTGATTATGTCCTACTGCTTTCTGTGTCAACCAAACTAGCATCTAATGCTTTACTCGTATCAACCTTTTCTTCTGATGTTTGCATCTATCTTTCATTCACCTAGATATCATACTCTCTTTTATGTAGTGCTCTTTTATCAATCGACTTCTTAACAGATTCTATGTGTTGGATCAATGTATCATAGAATTCTAGAATCTCGAGTTGAGTGTATTGTAGAAAGTAGTTGCGTGCCATTACAACATATTCATCATCCAAATAAATCCGTGACTTGATGAACATCTGAAACTGTGACTCGAGTACTTTAAAAGTAGGCATGGATCCAATCTCTTGAAATTCTTTGTTGTCAAGTCGCTTTTCTAGTTGATACAAGTTCAGGAACATTGTGCTTGTGAAAGTCTCAACATCTTAACCAAAGAGTGTCGCAAATGCGCATTTAAATCCCCACTCGATTTGAGTTCCTTGTAAGTCGTTGTTTGAAAGAAGCTTGAGGTGTGAATGAAGTTTTCAAAAAGATACCATGCAAAACTTTTTTGCTTTGTCTTGAATTTGTTGCATTTGTTGCATTTGTTGTTCTTCCAAATCCGAACACGAAGATAAAGTATCTTTCGTTTCCATTCTACCAAAAATTGTGAAGTGAAAATGATTTGTAGGATCTTTAGTAGGTAAAGTGATTGTTGTTGTGGATTAAATTCAATTAACGTTCACGGGATTTTTGATGTGTGGTCGTCGTAAGACTTCTACACAAAAAGTTTTACAACTTCCTAGGCAGTGTACCTAATCGTTGTAGTGTAGTATAGGCAAGACTCAAGGTTGTTTATCGTTCACTCGAGGAATAGGTTGGGAAGGCTTGATCATGGTCTAACAGAATTCTAAGGGCTGAGAGAAGATTATTTTTGTATTTTTATATTTTATGGAAAGCAAGTAAATCATATAATTAGAGAGAGGTTTGGTTTTAGCTATTTAAACTAAATGTTAACTAAGCTACTGATGATAACAATAAGATAAAAGACTGTGTTTATTTAATCATATATTACTCCCTAAATTGCTTCTCCTAGTGTTGTTACCTTGTCACACTTGTGATGATATGTGTAACTATTTCCTAAAGCACGAACGGATTACACGAACCCACCGTCTACTTAGTATGCCGCTAGAGCAACGCACATGCAAGGTATTATGAAGACTATTACACAGCCCCTAGGAGTACACTAAGTGCATGTAAAATATATTAAGAGTAGATCAACCATATTAGGGGGCAAGGCAGTATGAAGACTATTACCCGATTGTATCCTTTCTACAAAATTACGTTTCCCTAGACATATCGACAGCGATGCAGACAAAAGATGGTTTTCTAAGACCTAACGTGCACATCAATCACAAGAAGTAACACCACTAAGATCTACATTCTAGGTTTCATACAATCATAAATAAACACAATAGGAGGTTTAGCCAAGCATGTTAAAGATAAAGCAAAAATAATAAATCAAACAACACATAGACATATTGAATAAACCTTACTTGATTAAAACATGAATTGGAAAAGGTACAATAGGGTTTTTAGGCCCTAAAATCGTCTCCTACAGCTGCTAAATGAACTAAGGTTCGTACCCTCTTTTTATTCTAAAGTTACACACTCAAAACCCTAAATTCAAGTTTGTATATACAGGAAAAACACTGTGACGGCGTCACGTTTTAATCGTGATGCCGTCATGAATAGAATATTCTAGATATTGGGCTGGGTCGTGTACTGTGACGCCGTCTTGAGATATGGTGACGCCATCTTGAACTTCATGGTGACGGCGTCACGCTATATTTGTGACGCCGTCTCCAGCCCCTGTAGAGACATTCTTGATAGATGTTGGTGTAGGTTCGTAGTCTTGTCTGTTTCTTCTCCAAATGAGCCCAAGTCACGTGTAATTCTTCCGAATGCCTTCCAAATGCAAAATACCTAAAAAGGAACGATTAAGTACCTATTTTGGGCATAAACACACGATTTAGGGGGTTTAACAACCCCGAAAAAGTATATAAAATGACACCTCATCAAATACCCCTACACTTGGGATTTGCTTGTCCTCAAGCAAATGGGCTATTCTACCTAGACAATAACAATATGAGGGGTCATTTTACCTACTCTTTAAAAATATTCTACAACACAACCTTCTAGACCTTGTAATTAAAAGCACGAAAAGTATATACTAGCACCTCATATAAGTGTTTAGGATTCTCACAATCATCAATCAAGAAGCAACAATAAAAGGATCTACAATCCGACTTTTATGCAATCATAAGCAAATACAAAGGAGGGTTTAGCCCTGCATGTTATAAAGAAAGCAAAGAGATAAATCAATCACACAACACATACACATATTCAATGATTAATGATAAATAACCTTACTTGGATTAAAGCATGGATTCAAGGTAGTTTAATAGGGTTTTGAGGCCCTAAAAACGACCTATGAAGCTGTTACAAGATCTAGGGTTCATCTCCCTAAGTTATACAAAGTTATCCCAAACGTTACACACTTGAAACCCTAAAATTAGTTATATATATATATATATATATATATATATATATATCATTGCGACGGCGTCGCTTTGTAATCATGACGTTGTTGCCACGTGGATGATTTTAGATCCTCGTTATGTCGGCTACATCCTGACGCCGTCACTAGATCTCTGACATCGTCACTAGATGGATCACGATGGCGTCGCTTTATGCCTGCGACGCCGTCTCCATGTTCTGTAAGCAATACTTCTTTAAGGATTTGGTGTAGGTCCGTAATCTCGTCTGTTTCTTCTCCAAATGAGCCCAAGTCACGTGTATTCACTCCAAATGCCATCCAAGTGCTAAAAACCTGAAAACAAACAATTAAGCACATAATTTGGGCATATTTGCATGATTTAAAGGGTTAAATGACCCTGAAATAGTGTATAAAATGACACCTCATCAAATACCCCACACTTGGGATTTGCTTGTCCTCAAGCAAATACGCTTTTCTACCTAGATAATAGCAATATGAGGGTCATTTAACCTACTCTTTAAAAGTATTTTACTACTTTTAGACCTCGTAATTAAAAGCACGAAAAGCATACACTAGCACCTCACATAAGTGTTTGGGATTCTCTCTTTCTCTCGGGTGTATAATAAATTATAACATAATAGGGAAACGGAAAATCAACACTCATTACCTGTCATAACATATAAATTACCATAGGCTTGGTAAAGGATCAAACCTCCACTGCTGGGCGCAAGCATTATTCATTACTATCCAAGAGGTCTTTTAAAGGGTTGTGGGGTGTAGGTGTAAGATAACATATAATGGAAACGGAAATGGATGGGATACATTTGGGTGGCTTTGGGTGAATTTGGAGTGGAAGGGTTAGCTAATTATTTATACGAATACATGATGGTTTGGTTGCTAAGCCAAGACTCAGACGAAGATATACAAACTCTACACAACTCTACATCAATCTCTTTCTTTTTCTTTTCTTGACTCTCAATGATAAACATAAACATAAGCAAATGGCAGCCCGTACATTTTTTTACTTTTTTATATACATTTTTTTGTACACTTTTGCCCTGTCATTGCTTAAACATATAATACATCATGGGGGTTTATAGGCACACCCTTACACTTGAACTTTTACATACTTGATTATTTACAATCTAACTAATGACCCAATTTGAGGTGGATCAAAATAACATGTGGGGTATTGACTTAACTTTTCTTCCCCACTCTTCCGCGAAATAAATACTACCATGAATCCCAATCGTCCCAAAACTGTATTTACAAGGATAAAGACTTAGCAACTGTGTACTCAAATAATTAACTTAGGTTAAAACAATAATGTACTAAAGGTGAGTACATACAAGGTAGGCTAAGGCGATTTAGGTGTAACGATTGGTTTAAGGGTTAACAATGCTCTTCATTAATAGTCTGGCTTAACCAGAAAATTATGAGAACCATGAAAAAGGATAGGCTCAGAGGGTTGTACTAGGGGTATCCTGCACTAAAAATGAGTGTATGGCAAGGGTGTGGGATAGTTATATGATCGGTGTGACCATCATAACAATTAAAACATGGGTTAATCCTAGTGCCTATTATCCAGCAAATCCTAATGCTCACTATGCGGTCTCAGGATGCATCACAATAACAAGTTCTAGAATTTAATATACTATTGGTACACTCATATAATTTAATACCGATTTCAATGCTCTAGAAAAGGCGACAAAGACCACACGTACACATCTGTAACGACGGAATAGACACATATGACTGCTCACTCCTTAACTCGAGAAAGCTAAAGGTATAAACTATCTTGGGTATCAATAATGGATACTCAGATTCCTAAAGATCTAAAGGCGAACCTCACATTTTTGGGGTGGAATTTTAATGATTTTTTGTGCTAGTCATATACATTCCTATCCATGAGACACTATTAATACTCGGTTTCGTCGGTATGTGTCATAAAAAATTTAATTTGGGTCAAAATTACCTTTTTATGCTATGTTTTGATATATTACCCATCATTTTAAGGACAAAGCAAAGGGAAAATGAAAGAATAGTTCATAAGGCTTATTTTCCCCTACACTTAAGTTGAACATTATCCCCAATGTTCTATAGAAGTACCCGTAAAAATAAATAAAGGGAAAAGAAAACAAGTAAAAGAACCTAGTACTCCCCTGGTTTGCTCAATAATAGAGAAGAAACATGCGATAACTGGTTAAATCGTCCTCTAAGAATCATCTAATGAAAACATCCTAAGATCTTCCAAGTTTCTTCTCATCAAATATAACCTGTAATCAAAGACAAAGACAGCTACACCAAGCGTAAAATCCATGATATATATATATATATATGTATATATACACACACACAATAAGAGTTTAGGGTTTCGACTATATTAAAACAGTAAAGATAGGATGAGAGAATTGTTAAACTCGGGGTTTTGCAGGTTTATAAAAGAATTTAAACTTTTTTACGTGTTGTACAAGTTATATTTTCAAAAATACTTAAAAATTTTAAGTTCTCTTGTAACTGGGCGATTGACGCCGTCAGGAATATCCTGACCCCGTCACAAGTGTCGCGGTGACGGCGTCGCGTGTAAATCGTGACGCCGTTTCCACACTCTGTAAAAACTCATTTTTCGTTTTTGATGAAAAATTTCATGCACTCATTCTTATCAATTATTTTCCTGTGCAAAATGCTGCATAACAAACTGAGAATTAATAATTCAATCATATGACTCGAAACTGACGCGGATTAATCTAAACAATTTATTTTAAATGTTTAAATTTGGTTCTAAAAACCGGATATTTCCCCTACACTTATTTTGTTGCAAAATATCTTTGATTGCAAATAAGACGAAGTTACAAACAAACAAAGCATGATTACAACTAATTCAAACATAATAAAACAAATAATAAATAGTTAAAACACAAGACACTCCTAAGATGCGATAAAATATTGGGTTGCCTTCCAAAAAGCGCGTATTTTTGTTCGAGTCACGAGCATGACTCTACCCTTATTTATCAGATAAAGGGGAGGGTCCCCCTACACTTGAGTTCAAGTGCAGGTGATAGTAACGGTACATACCATCATGATGAGAAGGAGCCATACGTTGAGAAATTTGTTGTTGAAGAATAGGCTCTAAACGGCGATGCTTCTAGAATTCTACCTCTCTCTACTTCATTTGGCCTATCGAATAAACTAAGTTCTTCTCCTAGAGGAGAAACTTCCTTAGATTCTAATCCCCAATCATCATCAAACATCTCCTAATTTGAAATATCAACACCTAGGGATACACTTTTTCCTAATAAACCCGGTTTAAATCCATAATGTCTCTTAGGGTCATTTATACCCGGGTTATAATAACTATACACACCCTTAGGATGAGAATTTTCCACGTGAGGTGAAGGCGGTGTTTGAGTTGTTAAATAATCTACTACCTTCATCTTAGAATTATACGGACTATGCGGTTTGATGGGTGGTTTGGGGCCTATTACGTCTCCTAGACATACATCTAAGGATGGACTATTGAGTAAAGGTTGAGGCTCCGGTCCATCAAAACTAGGAACTTCCCTAGAACTAAGAGGAGTGTTGTGATTACAATTCAAGCCTACTTCTTCTAGTTTTGTTTTGTTCAAAAGTTCTACCTCTATCGGGGTCCCTAAAGTCTTTTCTACTTCTTCCGGGTAAGTCATGGGCGGTGTGTATTCCTCAAATGATGGTAGGGTTTGTGTGGTACTCTCAGGGCTTGTAACCCCTACCTCATTATCCATCGTACTTAGGCTATCTACATGCTCATCATAATCTAATTATGCCATGCACCTAGGTACCTATACCCTAAC
>BQNB010055515.1:0-35409 GCA_026074375.1 Tanacetum coccineum
TCCGTTCGCCAAGTAGAATTTCAAATTGATTTAATTCCAGAAGCGGCACTTGTAGCCCGAGCACCTTACAGATTAGCTCCTTCAGAAATGCAGGAACTATCTAATCAACTTCAAGAGTTAACAGACCGAGGTTTTATCCGACTGAGTACTTCACCCTGGGGAGCTCCTGTCTTATTTGTCAAAAGGAAAGACAGATCTTTTAGAATGTGTATCGATTACCGGGAGTTGAATAAACTTACTGTAAAGAATCGTTACCCATTACCCAGGATCGATGACTTATTCGATCAACTTCAAGGTTCGAGTGTTTACTCAAAAACCGACTTAAGATCAGGCTATCATCAACTGAGAGTAATGGACGGAGATATTCCCAAGACTGCTTTTAGAACAAGATACGGACACTATGAATTTCAAGTGATGTCATTTGGTTTAACTAACGCACCTGCTGTATGCATGGATCTCATGAACCGTGTATGTAAACCATACTTGGATAAATTTGTAATAGTTTTCATCGATGATATTATTATCTACTCTCGTAACAAAGAAGAACACGCAGATCATCTGAGAATAATCTTGGAATTACTCAAAAATGAGAAATTATAGGCCAAGTTCTCCAAATGTGATTTCAAGATCAGTATTGTGCAATTTCTTGGGCACTTAATTGATAATCAAGGACTTGATGTTGACCCCGCCAAGATTGAAGCAGTTAAGAATCGGGCACCTCCTACCACACCTACAGAAGTATGCCAATTCTTAGGACTCGTCGGCTACTACTGAAGATTCATCGAAGGTTTTTCGAAGATTGCAAAGCCTTTGACTGAATTAACCTAGAAAAAAAAAGAAGTATATCTGGGAAGAAGACCAAGATTCGGCTTTCTAATTGCTAAAACATAAACTTTGTAAAGCTCAAATCTTAGCATCACCAGAAGGAAACAATAACTTTGTCGTTTACTGTGATGCATCTCTTCAAGGTTTAGGAGCAGTATTAATGCAAAAAGAAAAAGTTATTGCATATGCATCTCGACAACTCAAGCCTTATGAAGAAAACTACACCACACATGATCTTGAATTAGGAGCAGTAGTGTTCACTCCTAAAATTTAGAGACACTATCTGTATGGTACAAAGTGTACTGTGTTCACAGATCACAAAATCCTTTAACATATTCTTCATCAGAAATAGTTAAACATCAGACAATTCCGTTGGCTAGAATTGCTCGTAGATTACGATTATGAGATTCACTACCATCCTGGAAAGGCAAATGTCATAGCAGATTCCTTAAGCCGGAAGGAACGAATCAAACCACTCCGAGTTAAATCATTAATCATGACCCTTCACCCAAAGTTACCATCACAAATTCTCGAAGCCCCAACCAAGGCAATCAATGAAGAAAACATCAAAGCTGAAAACTTATGAGGAATGGAAAAAGCATTTGAAATACGTCCTGATGGAACTCGTTGTATTAAGAATCGAAGTTGGTTACCACTCTTTTGTAATTTGGGGGACTGGTCAAATGTTCACAAAAATAATATATATACGTAACCGGAAGTATGAGTTCCCGGGTCGTTATGTCCCAACGAGGCTTGAATGGAAAATCGAATGACGGATTGATGATTGATGTTTGAATATGACAAGGTTATGATGGGTTTTCTATTTCTACCAATTAAATATACAAAAACGATTAAATAAAACCTAAAAACGAAAGCTAAATAACTTAAACCTAAAACGGGCACGAAAAACGAGGGTCAAAAACCTAAATTTTGCAAATTAAACCCTAGAACATATTTAAAAGCTAAAATAGATTCTAAATGACAAATAACGAAGTTTTAAAAAAACTAGATTAAAAACGGAGGAACTATGCTACTACTAGCAGCAGGAACAATGCTACCAGCAGGAACCACTACTAGCAGCAGGAACAATGCTACCAGCAGGAACCCTTTTATACTAACAGCATGAACTATAAAGTAACTCTACCAGCAGGAACAATGCTACCAGCAGGAACCATACATGTCTAACAGCAGGAACTGCTAAATTAAAGTTTTTAAAAAGACAAAATGGCTTTTTCAGCCCTCTAAATAAGCTAGTAAAATAAGCTGAAAGTACAAAATAAGTTAAAACAGATTAAGAACACCAAGAAATGAACTTGTGCACACTTTTTTAGAACCTAAAACACTAATAAACCTGCTGATTTTTGAGAATGAAAATGGGCTTTTTCCTTAAAAAAATTGACACTTAACTTTTTGGCAGTTTTGACTCAACAAGTCAAATGACTCAAGGTGTTTTTGTCAGCTTGTTTAGACACACAATGACACACTTTTTTGATACTAAAACTCAAGTTTACAATGGCTTATCTAAATAAGCCATTGTATCTCTTTTTAAAACCACAGTTTCAAATGGTGACTTAGAAAACCTTGAAAAACATTTTTTTAACTTAAAAACCTTTTGAAAACAGACTTAAACAGCTTAATACTTAAGCTAAAGTTGACTAACATGACACCAACCCATGACTTCCTTGTTTTGACCCGTTTTCATACTTAACCCAAACACCCCTTTATAAATAGCTTAAAGGCTGTTTTAGCTTATGAAGGGTGGATTAAACCATGGGATTCAAAGACAGTAAGCTAAACATACATAAAAGACATTAATAAGCAAAAATCAACAATAAATAAGCACTGAAATAAGCTAGAATTCAAAATGACAGTTAACAAGCCATTATTGACTGAAAATTTGTAAAATCTTGCACAATGAAATTTAAACTTATAACACCTATATTTTAAGCACTAAACTTCAATAATAAGCATAAATAAGCATACCAAAAGAAAAATAAGCACTAATAAGCTGTAAATAAGCAAATGCTAAAAATGAGCTAAAAATGGAACTTGAGAACTTACCAAGCCTTTTGCTCTAAACAAGGGCAAATAAGCTATTGAAAGCTCAATCTACAAGCTCCAGCTTATTAGGAATAAGCTGGTATAGTCCATAAGCCCATCCAAATTCGGCTTATCATCCAAAGTACAAGCTGTGGTATTTTTGAGTGGTTTTTCAAGTACAAGTTCAAATTTTACTTAGCTTATTGACTTGTTAAGTGAACATAGCTTATTAATAAGCTGTTTTAAGAGCTTTTTAACACATATAAAGGTAATTTAAGCAGTTTGACAATAAAACTCAAAAACGGGTATAAAACCTTAAAACTTCAACACTTCATTAACTTTTAAAAAGAGTACAAAGAACTTGCAATAAGCTGTAAATAAGCTGAAAGAAACATAAGAATGACTTAATTTAAAGAAAGATAAAGACTTCTACACTACATTCTAAATTCGGCTCACATAGCCTCCTATTTATACTAAGAGCTAAGTCTTCAGCCCTTCTTTCTTGTGTTTCTTCTGTGAGAGACTTCAAAGCCCTAATCCCAGCCATTGATAGCAATTGTGCTTCTTTAAATCCATCCTAGCCATTGATTCGGCAAAAGTTATGGAGAAAAGTGAGATTGCCAACATGGCAAGGCCCTTTTTTTGGTGGGAAAGATAGTGGAGAGGAGGGGGGAGGTTTATCCATGGAGATGGCAAGGAAACGCAGGGTAAAAGGATGGAAAGGTAAAAGATGTACAGTACTTGGGTTTTGGGAATGGCGGGAAAGGGTTATAAAAGAGCAGGGGTGAGGTTTGGTGATTTGACATATTTGGCCCCTCAACCTTTATTCTTGTATTGCACTCTTTGTCCTTGTGGTGATGAAGTTTTTCGGGGTTGCCAAGTTAAACCCTTGAGGGTGTATGGTGTAATTACACCATACGTCCTTGTGGTAATACAACTTTGGGAGGATGGCAAAAACGACCCCTCAATGTATATTCAGGTCTTGCAAAGCTAGTCCTTAAAGTGGTACAAGTATGAGGGTTTGGCAGAAATGCCCCTCTACTTGTATTTTTAGTAAATTGCAAATTCCACCCTTGTAGTCTTTTTCTTCTTTTAATACACTTAGGGATTTGGCATTTTTGGTCCCTCAAGTTATATTTCTTCTGATTTTGACTTCTTCTTGACTTTGACTTTGTCGGGGTTGACTTTGACTTTAACTGTTTGACTTTTTCAAACTTGGGCTTTGACTTGACTTTGTCTTTTCCACGCTTTTCCATTCCGTGTCTGGTTTTGTCGTTTTGGCTTCGTTTTTCGTCCTTTTCTTAGATATCCATTCCTACACAACACAATTAGCAAAACAAGCATATTTTTGATATTTTATGTCCGTTTTTGGTTATTTTAGCTCGTTTTTAAAGGAAAAAGGTATGTGTAATTAAACACATACCAAAGGCCAAGCTTTGATCCTTGTAGAAGGCCTCAAACTCGACGGAGGTCGACTCTATGAGTGTTTGGGGTGTAGGTTGGCGGATTCCCTCGCGGTAGCCATTGTAAATGACTTTACGCCAATATAATGTAGGAAGAAGGCGTAGGCTTCATCCTTTAGGAGGGTACGTCATCACCCTTTATACAAATGGTAAGTGATGACATCAAATAACGTCTATTTATAGCATCATTTATCCCATGTTATTAACCCATTTGTATAGTTATTGAAAAGAATTGTTACTTAATCGTTTATATTTAAGAATTGCAGTAATTACCGAGTACTTGGTGAATATTAGCAAAAGGCGCGCATTCTGGAGCTTAAAACGAAGATATTTTGAAGAATAATGATTCTGACTACCAATACGCCTTATCCATCAAGGAAGATACGGCGTATCCGTGCCTGCACTCACCAAATACCACAAAGGAAACAAGTCCAATACGTCGTATCAACACCGACTCCAAACAGTATAAATACAAAACTCAAAAACGAGTTTTAAGGGTGCTAAATTATATTCTTGATACCTGAACCATAAAAGTCAATTTTCATAGGAGAAAAAGAGCAAAAGAGGTCTTGCAACGCATTCCAATCCATAGAAGACAACGTGTAATTTCTTATAATTTTATAATTGTTCAGTTTTTGGTATCATTCGTTAACTCGGTTAGTTTACCTTGGCTAAAACAATTACTCTTGTATTGATTATGATGTTTGAAGGCTAATACCTTTCGGTATTAGCCATTATTATAAATATCTGAATGTTTAGTTTTGTTTATATCTCGATTGCTTAATTTATCGTTGTATGCTTGTTTATGTTTATCAATATACTTGTTTATGTGCATTTGTATGTGACCTATCATTCAACTAGATCTAGTGATACAGACCAAGTAATCTAGATGTCGAGATAGCTCTCCATATAATAATTTATACATCTAGAATAATAGGATCATAAATATTGTCCTTCTAAAATCATGCTAAGGATACGCTTCTGGTTTAACTAGTTAACGGAAATTGCTTTTGGTTTATTGAACATGTTAACTAGTAGGTGAATCTAGATAATTCAACAAATAATGTTTTGATTCCATTGGATAGTTGGACAAGTGGACTACTAAAGTATAAATTGCCATTAAGCAGTAAGTGGGTAAAGTCTCTATGAGCTAGGGTTTAACAAGATCACCATTGCTTTAATCCCTAATAGATTATTATCAGGTAATAAGGATGCTTTATGCGGATGCTTTAATTGTGACAGAATTAATGTGTCTAGGTCTTAAGATGAAGTCCCGCCTAAGTCTAAGAATGATATGCCTCTTCGAGATAAGTAATCATTGCAATGAATAAACAAACCAACTTTTAATCGGATTAATGATGGCTAATACAGTTTTCTATCATAAGGCTCAGCCACTCTTTTATCTTTTGTTAATTTGCTTTTGTGGGTTAAAGTGTCTTGAAGTGATTATAGTCACCAAACAAACCCGTGTCAGTCTCTCAGGCTGAAACCCCCCTTTTATCTTTTAGAATTAGGATTAGAACTAACATAGGATTAGCATAGGTTTGACTTAGATTAAAATTAACTTAGATTGGATAAACCAAGATATAAATAAATTAAGAGATTTAACCTCGCTTTAAGTGTTCGACACCCTACTTACCATGAATCTACCACCGATCGGGTACACTGCCCGTTAAAGTGTTGTTTTTGGTTAGGTCGGCAAAATATAAATTTAAAACTTGAATCATAAAAATATACACCACACAACGACACATCAAGTTTTTGGCGCAGCTGCCGGGAAGTGAAAATTAATCTTGATTTTTATTTTATATTTTGGTTTTTAACATTACATTAGATCTTCCCCTTAGGATTAGTGTAGTTTAGAGTAGTTTATATTCTTGCTTGTTTGCTTACTCTGTTTGTGTGATACTGCGTATTCAGTTCATTGAATACGACGTATTGGCTATTTAATAGTTTTGCTAGTAAGATTGTTACAGGATGGTCGATCCGAACATTACTATGGAACAATACATCAGGCTCAAGGAAGAAAAAGCTCGAAAACATGAGAAAGTGTTTAACCGGGAAACTGCTAAGTATGGTAAAATCTGGTATGATGAAGACATTTATGACCTCAGATCCGTTGAAGACGAATTCCTAGCTATAGCCTTTAATGATGAGGTATCATCTAAAACACTTTCTTATGAACCCACAGTAAGTTCTCTTAACGATGAAATTGACATCAGAATATCATTTGACGACTCCGACGATGAAGATTACACGGTAATTTTTAACAAAAACTCATTTTCTTATAAAGTTATTTCTTCCAATGATTTGAAAATGAATTCGGTAAACGATAATGAAAAAGTCAATTTGCCTTCACTTCCATCACCTGAGCCTGCGATCAGTTGTTTTGATGATTTAGACTTCTTTAAAGATTTTGAGAATAAATTTCTAACCATTTTTTAAAATGATGCTCAAACGTCTAAATCAGATTTATTAACTGAACCAATTTTAAACCCTTAACATATCGATGAATTTGAATTAAATGATGAAATATCATTGTCTGAATATGATGAAGAGGATCAAAATGTTGTGTACTTTAATGATCTTTTCCCCTTCAACATTATTCATCCTGATGATTTAAAGTCAGAAAAAGACAATGATGATAATGAGATCGATATAATACAGTCTTCGGGGGGTAATGAAATTACACAAGGGTCAAATATGCTTTCTGAAAGAAGTCACGATAAAATCATTAAAACTTTCAGAACAAGAAGTTTTGTAATGATATTAAATGTAAATATCGTGATTTGGAATTTTTACGTAAACGGAATACTATTCTATCTCATTGTGAGTTTATATGTGCCGTTTGGCATCCCGTTCGACCCTAAACGGAATTAAAAGGATGGGATTTATACAGGAATGATTGCGGAGGCCAAGGTACGTTTTCTTTGCTTTATTTAAATTAGGAAAATTGGTCTCTAAGGATGGATACAGCGTATTAGGTTAAAACCTATACGGCGTATCCACTGTTTTTAATAGAAGTTGACTACGTCAATAAAACTCGCCAATACGGCGTATTAATCAAGAATCAACACGGCGTATCGAGTTTGGTTATAAAAACCATTCTGATACGCCAGATTGAGATTTACCACTACTTTTCACTCCACACACACAAACAATTTTACAAACTAAAAATTACTGGAAGATCTCTTGTTCTTGATTCATAATCACACTCTTTTCTTCGTCAATATCATATGGTATTTAGATTTCCCCTTTCTCTTTTTGATTTGTTATTTTGAATTGAATTTCGATTTAAAAATTAGGGTTAGGGTTTGATTAGTGAAGAATTAGGTGTTATGTTTGAATACCTTTATCCCTCCTCCTGAATTAGAAATTGGTAGTTATGAAATACAAATAGGTCAAAATGGGTAAAAAGAGGGATCCCCTTTTCGTTTTCATATTGCAGAGCAATATGGCGTATCCACTCACATGGATACGGCGTATTGGCCAGATTTTACACAACTTTAATACACCAATACGACGTATTCAGTAAAATGAATACGGCGTATTGACTTAAATAGGATCCTGAGTTTTTAAACCCATACGTCGTATTGACTAACATCTATACGGCATATTCACCAAATTGATCCTTATACGGCGTATCCGTTTATGAATACACCATATCCACCCTCAAAACAGAATGTTTTAAAACTTTGTACTTTTCTGGCTAATCTTGCAGTTATGGCTCTTCCACCACGTGAGTAGAGACACCCATTCCTTAGGTACCAGGGTTTAGAGTACACTGATGCGGATATAGCGGATTTTGAGTCGAGGTTGGCTAGGATTTACCGGAGGGAGGTACACAGGGTTTAGGTATTTGACTTTAGGGGATTACCGGATTTGATGGCTGAGGGATTGAGTACTAGGATGCTGATAGAGCACAGGGATGTTCAAGGGCAGAGCGTGTTTACTAGCCGAGCTTAGAGGCGGCTTTTTGATATTAGAGACCCATTACTACACGAGCTCATTCTCGAGTTCTTCAGTACGTTTAGGTTTGGTGAGGCAGTGATTGATTTAAACATAGCTGGGACCCTACAGTTTCAGTTCGGAGGAGCTAGAAGGCGCGTATGAGCTGGAGAGAGTTTATTTTGGCCTTGGGATTATACATTGTTGATGAGATGCAAACTGTTGGATTCGGTGCTTATTGGGCCGATAACGCGAGGCAAATCCCCGACAAGGGGGATCTGAGGGATTATTGGATAGGGATCTTATCTGCTGGAGATTTCCTTGGCACAGCTCCATTTTACACTGCAATTCAGGATCCGATTCTTAGGGTATGTCATAGGTTGATTGCTTGTAGTATTGCTGGGAGGAGTCAGGCACCTGAGAAGGTGACCGTGACTGATTTGTTTCACTTGAGAGGGATAGACATTGGCTTGGTCAACGTCCCTTATTTATTGGGTAGGTATTTGAAATTGTTTGTTGCTGGGAGGAAGAGCGGGGCTCATATTTCAGGTGGACAGTTTGTAGCTCGATTGGCTGAGCATTTTGGACTCCTGTCTGCAGAGATACTTCGGGGATTGACGGTTATTGCCCCTAAGCTCCCGATTATCGATATGGCTGAGTTAGTGAGGTTACAGATCTGTATGAAGATTAATTATACAAGGTCTTAGGTAGCCATGGGACCAGAGAGGTAGCCTGATGCTGTGGCTGGTGCCCTTGGAGTGGCTTAGGATGCTCCTGGTGTTGATGAGGGTGTCCAGGCTGATCCAGCACCTGTACAGGCACCACCACCACCACCACCGCCGCCAGCTGCTGCCAGGACTATGCCACAAAGGATGGACATATTAGAGGAGGATGTACACAAGATTCGTAGGGCATTAGTTGAGCAATGTGGGGTGATTGGTGCTTTGGCCAGAGATTTCTCGAGACTCACCGTATGGGCCGCCAGTGGGATTGCACAGTTATTAGATTCTGCCCGAGTTACCTACACTCCGTACCCTGAGACCCGCATTCTATACCAGAGGCGCGTCATACGCAGGACTGGTAAGGCCAGCACCTCTACAGCTTAGCAGGACTAGCAGCAGCCAGACCCATGATCCTCCTATCCTTATCCTTTGTTTATATCTTTTGTACATTTATTATTCATATCGTGATGTATCTAACTTTAAAACAGGTTCTCATATTTTTGTATATATATCATGGTATGACATTTTGATTTGTTTGTGTATGATAGAATCAAGCCTAGCAGTAAGTTCAGCATCATAGTTCATGAATATGCTACGGAACCAAGCAGGGTATTCACACCAAAGAGATAAATGGGGAGAGAGAGTGATTTCAAGTGTGTGGAAACTAAAGAAAAGTCTAACTTAAAGACTTCATTGTAAACAAAAGTGCTTCCCGGGAGACAACCCGGAATGTTATTTAATTTTATCGAGTTTGCCTTCCCAGACATCAATACGGCGTATCCGCTCCATACCATATGGCGTGTTGATTATCTGGACGTTATCAGTCTTTACTTTTTATGCACTTTAAAAACATTATTGTCAGTTCTGGCAATACAGCGTATTCATGCACATGATACGGCGTATTCACCAGTTTGACCCGTATTTAGTTTGTTTAGTTTAGTTTAAATTAACCGTAGGTACCAAGATAAGAATACACATGTTTTTCTTATGTTTTATGCAGGACCTCGTGAAAGAAATATCAACGAATATTGGTGGAGAATTTACAAATCTGGAGATCTTGAAGTGTTGGAGTCTTGAAACTTCAAGACGGCTCTTCAACACGAATTCTTGCTCAATAAACTCAACATGGAGAATCTACCAAGCAAATATCAAGGGAGTTTCTCATTCTAATTCTTTTTAATTCCCGTATTTAATGTTTTATCTATACAACGAGGATGTTGTATAATTCAAGTGGGGGATGGAATTAAAATGTATACTTGTCCTATTTTTCACAACTAAAATGCTTAAATTATGCTAAAATTTAAAAAAAATTAAGCTTACTTTTGTGAAATTACTTGATACATAACCCGCACACAATAACCCTTGTTAGATATTGTGAGGATTTAACCTTATCTATTTCCAAATGTTTACCCAAATTCCACAAAATACGAGTGTGTTAGTGATGTAGTAGACTTTAGAACTTGGCTTGGTATATCTATTCGAGACCGCAGTGATAAGTACTAGGTTTTAGATAAGAAACTTGTGAATTGGTAAATATAGGAATTACAAACCAAATCGCCTTTACATTTGCTATTAACTACTAACAGACTGGTTGTAACCCCCGTATAAACCCTTTGTTTACTCTCAATTTAAGAGTAAGATACCCCTAGAACAACCCGTAAAGCCAATCCTTTAGGAACTACACCAATTATTTGTTTCGTTACACCTTTACACCTTAGCCTACCCTGTTTGATTAAGTTTATTTTACAGTTGCTAGTTGCTTAAAGTGTAAAGTTTGTATTTCCCGAGTCTTGTGTCAAAATTTTCTATCTTTGGTACGGTTGGAAGAATTTGCACATCGCAAATAGGAATGTATATTATAGTCAAAACTCATGTATTTTTACTACCATCGCAATTATTGGTACATCTGAAGAATGAAGAATTATCAAAGGAATTATCTGGAATTATTATGATCGTGAAGATGGTGAAACTACACCGAGTTTCATAGTATAGTGTTAAAAAAATTGAAAATATTAGAAAAATAGCAACAAAAAAGAGAAGGAAAGTTTGAAGATAATCGTTTCGCAACTACCGAAGTAATTACACGAAGGATTGATTATTCGTTGATACAAATCGACGATGTAGAGTATTGTATAAAGTGGAAGATATCGCCACTTGCCTTGTATAGTATGTAAATATGGGATGATTGGAAAGTTGACCGTTACGGGAACACCAATTTGGGTTGTTATTTTTGATCTAGCAACTTGTATTTTAGACTTAATCTATTTGTTTCGTAATTTTTATTTAACAACAATTTATTTCCCTTTCCTAATCATTAACCATGGGTTTTACGCGAATGAGGATGTGATCGAGCGTGCATGTCTATTCCGTCATTACGGCCATGTATGCATGTCTTAGCTGCCTTGTTGGTTTATTACTATTGGTGAAAGTTAGAAGATTCGTACCCTGTATTACTCTACTATTCCTACTCTTTAGCTTATTCTCGGTGGGAGTGAGCAGTCACATGTGTCTATCCCGTCATTATGGGTGTGTATGTGTGGTCTTTGTCGCCCTCTTGGAATATTGGTATTGATAGAGATTAGTTAGAGTAATCAACCCTAAGCCTTTTCATATAAACCCATATTTACCTTTATAAACTTGTTACTCCTTAGCTTTAGCGGTGGAGATGTGTATCCTTGCCAAGCTTATGATAGAATACTTGTCATGACCAAGCAATTGAGAGAATTAGTTACATGTTACCACATAGATTAGTTGAGTGATTTGAGTGTTTTCATCTTCCAATTTTGTGAGGTGTTTGGTTGTGTACTTGTAATAGATCAAATAAACGCTTTAACGGAAAATATCCTTAGGGATACATTTTTATAAACTTCTAAAGGCTACTTGAGGACAAGTAGGATTCAAGTGGGGGGATATTTGATGACATAAAATAACGTCTATTTTATAGCATCATTTATCCCATGTTATTAACCCATTTTGTATAGTTATTGCAAAGAATTATTACTTAATCGTTTATATTTGAGAATTACAGTAATTACGGAGTACTTGGTGAATATTAGCAAAAGGTGCGCATTCTGGAGCTTAAAATGAAGATATTTTGAAGAATAATGATTCTGACTACCAATACGTCGTATCCATGAAGGAAGATACGGCGTATCCGATCCTGCACTCACCAAAGACTACAAAGGAAACAAGTCTAATACGCCGTATCGACACCGACTCTAGATAGTATAAATACAAACTCAAAAATGAGTTTTAAGGGTGCTAAATTATATTCTCGATACCTAAACCACAAAATTCGATTTTCAAAGGAGAAAAAGAGCAGAAGAGGTCTTGCAACGCATTCTAATCCATAGAAGACAACGTGTAATTTCTTATACTTTTGTAATCGTTTAGTTTTTGGTATCATTCGTTAACTCGGTTAGTTTACCTTGGCTAAAACAATTACTCTTGTATTAATTATGATGTTTTATGGCTAATACCTTCGGGTATTAGCCATTATTATGAAGATCTGAATGTTTGGTTTTGTTTATATCTCGATTACTTAATTTATCATTGTATGCTTGTTTATGTTTATCAATATACTTGTTTACGTGTTTTTGTATGCGACCTATCATTCAACTGGATCTAGT
Source organism: Tanacetum coccineum (assembly GCA_026074375.1). NCBI lineage: Eukaryota > Viridiplantae > Streptophyta > Magnoliopsida > Asterales > Asteraceae > Tanacetum > Tanacetum coccineum. Next base: position 12,628 of record BQNB010055515.1, read on the forward strand.
GATACGGATCAAGTAATCTTAATTCCAGGATAGCTCTCCATATAATAATTTATACATCTAGAATAATAGGATCACAAATATTGTCCTTCTAAAATCGTGCTAAGGATACGCTTCTGGCTTAACTAGTTAACAGAAATTGCCTTTGGTTTATTGAACATGTTGACTAGTAGGTGAATCTAGATAATTCAACAAATAATGTTCTGATTCCATTGGATAGTTGGAAAAGTGGACTACTAGAGTATAAATTGCCATTAAGCAGTAAGTGGGTAAAGTCTCTATGAGCTAGGGTTTAACAAGATCACCATTGCTTTAATCCCTAAGATAGATTATAATCAGGTAATAAAGATGCTTTATGTGGATGCTTTAATTGTGACATAATTAATGTATCTAGGTCTTAGGATGAAGTTCCGCCTAAGTCTAAGAATGATATGCCTCTTCGAGATAAGTAATCATTGCAGTGAATAAACAAACCAACTTCTAATCGGATTAATGATGGCTAATACAGTTTTCTATCATAAGGCTCGACTGCTCTTTTATCTTCTGTTAATTTGCTTGCGTGGGTTAAAGTGTCTTAAATTGATTGTAGTCACGAAATAAACTCGTGCCAGTCTCTCAGGCTGAAACCCCCCTTTTACCTGTTAGAATTAGGATTAGAACTAACATAGGATTAGCATAGGTTTGACTTAAATTAGAATTAACTTAGATTAGATAAACCAAGATATAAATAAATTGAGAGATTTAACCTCGCTTCAAGTGTTCGACACCCTACTTACCACGAATCTACCACCGATCTGGTACACTACCCGTTAAAGTGTTGTTTTTAGTTAAGTCGGCAAAATATAAATTTAAAACTTGAATCATAAAAATATACACCACACAACAACACATCAGTAAGCTATGTACTAGAGTGACGGTAACTGTCGTAAGCGGAGCGGAGGGTGTGTCATCAATGTAGATGGGAGATAAACTAGAATGGTTTGTGAGAGTGAATATCTCATCGAGATTGTCAACATTGACGTTAAGAATGTTCCATTATACTACAATATCAAGCCATGTGGAGTTAGCAACACTACCCTTGTCTAATATATGGTCCTCCGTTTGAAGATCGTCAGTACACATTGGGCACCGAACCAAGTGTAAATCGACTCCCCTTTTATTCAAGTTGCCTCTAGTTGGGTTCCTACAACTTTCAATTTTACAAGAAGCAAAAATATTAACTTTGTGAGGGTCGATTGGTTCATCCTTGGTATACCCGTGTGCAATAGGTGAGGAGCTAGTGATAACCTTGTTACGCCACGTATCTACTATTGTTTTTATTTGAACGAAAAACTTCTACGTATTTCAAACCCCAAAGGTGAAGTGGACGAAATCAGAAAGTTGAGTACAACAATATCATGATGTTTATCTATGTAACTCGTGATATATTTTAGCCAATCAAGCTTTGTTGTATTTTGAATGCAGGATTTCTGATGTTTTTTGTGCATCCGTAGACATTGATGTATTTTGGGGTTCATCTTCTCTATAATGTCGGACGATACTGGTAATCAAAAGTTATGTTTACAGTTTTTAATATTATGTTTATATTCGTTGCATCTAAGAAACAATTATAATCAAAAACAAAATCAGACACATCCAGAGAATATCGCCTTAACAAAATAAATTACGATTTACATCTGTAAAATATAAAGGGATAACAACAAATACCATAATATTTTTGAAAATTTCTTTGAATAATTAATAAAAAGTAGGACTACAATTAAAAACACTTCTAAAGAGACAATTCAGGCGATATAATTTCATGCTCGTCTTTCTTATTGCAAATGTCTTGTATGCAAGAAAACAGCTATGAAAATTAAACCTTACGAATATTCAAATTATTAAGGGACTAAACTTAATTGACATTACTTTTGATTTCGTCATTTCTAAAGCTGAAGATTCTTCTAGAAGTGCTTTACTGAACTACTTCTATACTTGTTTTCTGGATTTGAAATGTCATTTGGAACACCAACAATGCAACTTCACATCCTATACTCTGACCTTCAACGAAATCAAAAAAGAATATTACCACTAGGATGAGTGGATATGAGACCCTCTACCGGCGTGTGGTGATCAAGGCATAACGAAACTAATGAATGAGATATCATCAAAGATGGATTACTTACCAACTGATAAGCCATTTCGTATAGGGATATGCATGGGAAAAAAAAGAAAGTACTCCATGAGAAAATATCTCAGACACTCTACTATTTATAACCGTAGTGCCATGTGATATCACATCTTTTTTATTTCTAATGATAACGTTAATAAATGATAATATCTCAAAGCGTGAGAAGATATCTTCATGGCTGACATTTGTACGCAAATTTTCAGGCCATAAATGCACCCAAAGAGTTGTGAATTTGTTGCAGTCATCGCAGAGTGTTGGATATATATAAATCGTCACGTATCGTGATGTATCATGGAATTTCATGACGTTTTTTTCCTAGCTAAAAACCATGTCAAAAATGATATTAAAAGAGGAAAGTTTTTTTTTTGATAGAATGATATGACATTTAGAACATAAAACATAACAGAATTAGAGATGTTGACGAGGTGCCATTTTATACACTTTTTCGTGGTCATTTAACCTCCTAAATCATGCAAATATGCCTAAAATACACGCTTAATCATTTTTTTGTGTTTTTAATACTTGAACGACATTTGGAGGAAATGCACGTGACTTAGACTAATTTTAGGAAGAAACAGAAAAGATTTCAACTCTACACGAAAATTGATATCAAAAGGGCATACAGTGCGTGGAGACGCATCACAATTCCTTGTGCCGGTGTCAGAAGGCTCAAGCGATGGCGTCTGAAGTAGCCAACTTAAAGAAGCCCATAGAAGATTCGGCGGGGCGACAATGTCGCAATTAACAAGTGACGTCGTCGCGATTACTTTTCTATATATACAAACCCTAGTTTTCAGTTTTAAAGTGTGGAATTCGTGAGGAATATTTAAGGAACGATTTTTATCATTCTTTAGGTCGATTTTAGCGTTCTCAAACCCTATTGTATCCACCATTACTCCATGTTTAATTAAAGTGAAGTTCTTTTATCCCTTTAATCTTTCGATATGTCTATGTATTGTTTGATTAATTGTTCTTCTCTTTCAATTAACATGTTAGGCTAAATTTATTAGTCTTTGCTAATAATTGCATGAAACTTGGTTTGTAATTCCTTTTACTATTGCTTCATTTTGGTTGTGTACACGTTAGGCTCTAGAAAACTAGCTTCTTAATTGCTTGCTAAGACGTCTAGGGAAACGTGATTGTGTAGAAAGGATACCATCGCAATAGTCTTCATACTACCTTGCCCTAATATTATTGATCACCTTTTAAGTGTTTGAATACGTGTAATGTACTATTAGGGGCCTTGTAATAGTCTTCATACTACATTACTTTCTACTTTGCCTCAACGGAATATTACATAGACGGTGGGTTCGTTTAATTCGTTCATGAATTAGGAAACACTTACACATTACACCACAAGGGTGATGGGCAATAGAAATAGAAAGATCAAACTAAGGAGTAGTGCATGATTAAGTGTGCACGCTTGTTTACCTATATGAGTTTCCACATAGTTAGATTAGTTTAAAAGTAGATTAGTAGTTAATTAGTTTTAATCAAACCCCCTTCAAACCCGAGATTTTACTTGCTTTCTTAAAAATATAAAAATACAAAAATAATCTTGTCTTAACCCTTAGACCTTAGTGACATTCAATTCGAGCCTACCCAAACTATTCCCTTAGATAATGATAATAACCCCCGAGTCTTGCCTATACTACACTACAACGATTAGGTACATTGCCTAGGGGATTGTAAAACTTCTTGTGTTATAACCTCCCACATCAAGTTTTTGGTGCCGTTACCGGAGAATAGTCTAGGTTTCGAATTTAATTAACCTTAGGTTTACTTACAAGATTCCTATCAAGTGAGATTTTTCTTTTGCTTTTTATTAGCTTTCTCGTAGACTATCTTTTCTTTGTGTATTTGTTCGTAACTTTATTTTCAAGTAATCAAGTTTTCACAATGGATAACACCAACCCACCATCGACACCTAATTCACCAATTTCATTCATCACAAAGAAGATTTGTAAGCTCAATTCATTCCTTAAATCATTAAACTCAGTTCCCTCATCATCAAACACACAATTTATTTGCACGAAAGAAAATGGTAGTGACATAATGTTTGTTGAATTAATTAAGAAGTATGATGATTCTAGTAAAGAGACGATAATGTAGTAATAGGAGAGGAATTAGTAGTAGAGTACTTTGAAAAATTTCCAACTAGAAGCGAATTAGCATATCATAAATACTTAATGTGTGCCCCGATTTCGTCTTTGTTCTTGAGGAACCTCATAATTGTAAGAGGAAGTCCTTTGTACCTTAAAATACCATGCACTATAGGACATGTACATATGGGGAAGGCCTACATTAATCTTAACCCCCCCCCCCCTTAAACATCATGACTCGGATGTAATATAATTGGATCATGAGGAAATAACTTGAACCTAGGGAAGATCCTGAGAGCCTTAGAAGAATAAGTAATTTCACAAGAAGAGTTAGAGGGATGCATATCTTTGTATGAAATTTCACCTATGTTTTGGATTTCGTAATTGTTGAGGATATTAGTTCAGCTATAGACCCTAGATATCATAAGTAGTTCTTGGAAAGCCTTTTGCAGAACTATCTAACATGACTTATGATTTATCATTAGGAATAGTGAAATTCACAAATGGAGCCGATGAAATTGCTTATAAGATGTCCCATAAGATAGAGTAATTTGATTCGTTGACAAATATGGAAAAGGAGCATACACAATCGGTCTACTTTAGGAATTGGTAGGATAAGAGAAGAGGAGTAGATTGTGTGATGAACAAGATCTATAAGGAATGTTTAGAGTTAGGACCCAAATACTTAACTGGACTTGAAGGAAGTGATGGTAGTAGTAATGTGAGTAACGAAGAAGGAGTCATGTAAGGAGTGTACTCTGAGTCTAGCTACAAGACTCATTAATAAACAAAAGCGATTATTGGGAGGCAACCTAATCTTTTATTTCTTATGCATTTTAGGTGTGTCATGTGTTTTATTCTTTATTATGTATTTCTATATGTTTAAATTATATGTAATCATGCTTTGTTTTGTCTTTATCTTTTTCTTAGTTACAATCAAATAAATACAGTGCGTGGAGATGACGTCGCAACGGCGTCAGAAGGCTTGATGTGTGCTTAAACACATATCATTTATAACTCGAAAAACACTACTAATTAGACTAAAAACATAAAATATGCTTAATATTATTGCAAATATGTTTGGTTTGTGTTTTTATGTCTTGCAGGTACAAAGGATTGAAAACGAAGCAAAAAACAGAGACTTTCGGTTAAGATTTGAAGACGTTTACGCATTTTTCGAGATCAAGACGAAGTCGTTAATATTTCCCGAGTATGCCATTGGAAAGAGTACGAGATTTCGAGTCCGACGGTGCTTTCATCTTTTATTGGGCTGGCCGGACATAATTTATATGGGTCAGACCGACCCATAATTATTATAAGACCAAGCCCAACATTTTCATCCTAGCCCAGCTGTTGAGATTAATATTAACTCAGCCCAAAATCTATTGCAAATCTCGGCCCAGCAGTCTAAATTGCAAAATTCAGTCCAGACACAAAAGTAAATGCTCAAGGCGCAATTCTGTGTAAATCAAGCCCACCAGGAACAAAGGCCCAAAAATGAAATTGAATTTGGGGGATGGCTTATACTATATGCAGCTTCAAAAGATAAAAGAGGGGACCAGATCACGTGCAACTAAATTAAATCCCTTACCACACGTGAGCTACCACTATCTTTCTTTTGGCCAATAAAATCCCGACACGTGGCCTCTATAATTTATAACCAATTGAGATATAAGAAAGAGAGCAGTCATAGATGAAGAGTAAAAGGGGCGAGTGTCTATCACTTGCCAAAATTAATTTCGTAAGGCGCGTGAAGGGCACCACTCTCACCCCACTAACTATTTTTAGCCTCTCAAAAGAAGACACGTGGCATTTCTATGTCTCTCATTTCATATCTAAATTAAAAGAGAGTGCAGCATGGAATATGTGTATACATATTACTACGAGTTAATGGCCACATGGAGCCCTCTTATTGCTGGATCTAGACGGATATTCGTGGCATTTAAACGCGCACTAGGAAGCTTCCATACCAATGATTGGCTTGATAATTAAGCAATCACAATGAAGAGAAATGACTCATCTACCCCTGGTTCTTGGGCTATGAATGGCTACATACCTGAAAGGATGAAATTGCCCTTCCCACTTTTTGGCCTTTAAATTGGAAGCAGCAGATTCGAGTATGGGTGTTAGATTTAGGATTTATTTTCACATAGTGTTATAGGTTAGTTTTAGGAGTAGTGTAGTATAGTTTTAGCTTATTTTAAAATCTTTTATAGCTTATTTAGCTTATTGTAATCAACTCTTTTTAGCTTATTATTGAAGATGTTTTGAAGATTGAAGTGCTTATTTTCTTATGGCTTATTCTTTTTCTAATCCTCTGTTTTCTTTTCTTTTCTTTTTAAGCTTATTTTGGCTTATTGTTGCTTCTAGCTTTCTCCTAGATTACTTCTTACTTCAAATAAGCCTTCCTTTGGCTTATTAGATTTAGATCTAAGCTCATATTATCCAAATAAGCTTTTGCTTATTTCATTTTGTCTTCTTGTTTTACTTATTTGGTTACTTATTTCTTCCTTATGCTCGATTCGAATTACTAAAAGGGTGTCATGAGTCTTCTACTCGGCTTATTCTTTTAGTCTTGAGCACCCTTATTTTCGAGAGCTTATTATTTAGTTTAGTAGTTATAAAAGCTTTTTAGTAGTTAAAATTTTCAAATGCTTATTTACTTTTAGTTCTAGTTTTATAAATTGTTTTAAAAATAGTTTATAGTTTTAATCAAAGTTTTTAGATCTTAAAGTTCTCATATAGCTTATTTAGATTTTAAAAGAAGTTATCTCTTGTTTTCTTGTCTTATCTCTTATTTTATCCTTCCATCATCTAAGGCCAGAGCTTAAGGGTCTTATAAGGTTGATAAATAGATAAAGTTTTGATCTTTATGGTTTTTATGGAAGTAATTAGTAGATAAAGTTGACACCTCTATTTGCTAATTAGTGAAGTAGAAGCTTTAAAGTGATAAGCTTATTTGTTTATTAAATTTGTAAGATTAGGTGGTTTTATATCATTTTGGTTCATCATTCGGTTATTTCCTCTTTCCCTTTTCAATACTAGTAGTTTAGAATTATTTAGCTTAAAATGTTTGATATTATGATTGTTGCTAGCTTAATTGTTATGTTTAGTGAGTAGTTCATTAGTGCTTGCTAAGTGATTAGTGGATTGGAAATTAAGTGTGGATTGTAAAAAGTTTGTTAATTAATAATCTTCGATTATTTAGATTTGTAGTTTGAATGTTTTAAAGGGCAAAATCCAGAATAATAGTCAAACGACACATCTAGTAATTAATATCTTTTTAAGAAATTTTTGTCAAAATAAACCAACGTTGTGAGATAATTATCTTTTCTAAGGAAGTTAATTCGTTAAGTAAAACCTTAATTCACACTTAAGGAACTTTCCACGTCACTTAGCAAGCATATCTTTGTATATAGTTCTTTTCATTTAATTGTTTAGCTTATTTGTTATTTAGTTTAATCTAGTTTAGTATTATTTTATATTTAGTGTTAATTCAAAAACCAAAATTAAAAGACATTCAAGCATCAAATGAAACGCTTTCGTGAATTTCAAATTCATCTCTTGTTGGAACACGACATCCAGAGGATAAACTATTACTTTTCCTAAAGTAATTTCTATCCGACGTGATTACTATATTATATATTACTCGACTATTTGTTTACGACGAATCAGTTTTTGGCGCTGTTCTCGGAGAGAGTTGTACGATTTTTACGTGGTGTTTTGAGTTAGTGCCTTGAAGATTCTTTCTTTGGAAAGTTTATTTTCATACTTATTAAAAATATAAAAATCCAAAAATATTTTTAGTTTTATTTTTTATTATCTTTATAAAAATCTAAAAAACTATCCTCTTTTATCCTCTTATTTCATTTAATTCTTATCTTATCTTCCCTCTTATCCGTTTAATTCTTCGACACATCTTCGTATAACCATTTTGGTTGCTCGTGGTATGGAGGTCCGTTTAATGGTGGGAACTGTCCGGGCTGTAGCAGTGTAGGAGCCGGAAATGAGTTTGTCTATGACCCAAATCCTTATTCTTATAATGAAACATCGAACTTCTTCAACCAACCTCCACAGCACCAATACGAGACATACTCGTGTGAGTTGTGTGATGATAGTCCTCACTATGATTTGATTGTCAAACACGACCCCCGCTTGTCTATGAGCAGGACCCGTGTAACAATCAAATCCTTAGTAATGAACAATCTCCATATTATTCTCCGAGTCAGCCATAACAGTTCGACTGTTGTGAGGTCTGTGGAGGTCCGCACTTTAGTTCAAATTGTCAAATTAGGAACCCGCTTGTCTATGAGCCTAATCCTAGTAACAATTATGACGTTCCTTCTTTTGACCAACCTCCACAGTATCATATTGATGATTTATAGCAGTTCGACTCTTGTGAGCATTATGGAGGTCCCCATTATAACTCTGATTGTCAAACCAGGATCCAGCTTGTCTATGAGCCTAATCCTAGTAAAAATCATAACTCGACCGGTTTTGACCAACCCACCCCCTCTAAGCAAGATAACTCGAAGAGATTTGATTACATATATGATCGAATCTGATATACGATTTAACAAAACACGAGAACAGTTCAACAAAATTCTAGAACAACTTATCATGGATTCTCAAAATAATTTAAACCGTCTTTAGGAGATGATGAACCTTATAAATTCTAATCAAGATCCTCCAGTTGACTTATATCATCTTGAGGGGAGTGTCGAGGGAAATAATGAGATCGATTCACTCACTAAGGAACCTTCCGATACCCTCTTAATGGGGGATGAAGATATTAGCACTACTCCCGAAAGGGAAAATGACGAATTCATAAAGTCTAGTGTTGATGATCTTGTCCCAATCCCAATGGAGTCGGAGGTGACTTCAGTTTGTAATGATATAGAGTGTAATATGCCTATTACTACACATTTGCCCACCACTGATGTTAGGGAATAAAATTTAGATATCAACTTACCTTTAGGAGTGGTATGTGCTTAAATACACATACCTTTTCGTCAATAAAACAAGCTTAAATGACTAAAAACGGACATAAAATGCTAAATATATGCTTGTTTTGTGTTATTTACTGTGTAGGTGACAAATATTCACAAAAAGACAAAAACAAGGACAAAACCGAGCACGGGATTGGAAAGAGCGTGGAAAACCGAAGCCAAAGGCGTACGCATCTTAGTTGGCCAACCCAACCCAAGTTAATGGGCCAAGTCAGTCTATTATGCCATCTATACTAAGCCTTTTATAACACAAAAGCCCAAAGCCTTCAAATATAAAACCGGCCCAATTGAATAAAATAAGCCCAAATAAGGACTTAACAGCCATTAGCCCAAACCAAAACCTGTTATTACATCGTTAGTCCCTAGAAGTATTGCACCGTTAGTCCCCAGGGACTAACACCATCAGTCCTTACCTCATTATACCGTTAGTCCCTAACCTAACACCCGTTATCTCCCTTAACCCCCAAATTTAAAATATAATAAAATAAAACCGAAAAGGGCAGGAAAGCCCAAAACCCAGCAAAACCCACTCCCCATGGCTGCGAACACCTTCGACCCACTCTCTTACATATCCTGGCACACTCTCAGCCCACGTGGCAATTTCTTATTGGATGAAAAATAACGCGGCGAGTATTTTGAGCAAGTCAAAGAATTGAAGACATTTTAATGTGACGGAAGCTTTCCTTATACAAAAAAGGAATGATTGGAATGCATTGAAAGCATTTAGCTGTCTTACCTCAAGGATAAGCACAAGACCTCCCCTAACGGCTATAAATAGAGATGAGATGACATAGTGAAAAAAATCATCTAGATTAGGAGTAGAGTAGAATTGCTTATTTACAGCTTATTATTACTTTTTGTCTTTTAATATTGTCATTTACTTTTTCTACGCGTTGTTACCCTCAAGGATCATTCAATAAAAAAAAAGGTGAGTTCTCATTTAATTTTACTGCTTATTTACCGTTTGCTTATTGGATCTGCTTATAATTGCTTATTTATGTGGTTTATTATTTATTTATGCTTGCTTATTGATAAGAGGTCATTTACTTGTATTTTGAGTTAAGTCTATTTTAAAGAAGAAAAAAAATAGATTATTTGGATTGCTTATTGTCAAGTGCTTATTAGTGGTTGATTAATGTTCATTAGTGCTTAAGATACTTAGTTAAACATCTGTTTTCAAATGTCTTAGCTTAAATCAGTCTCTTATAGTTTAAATATGCACAATCAGAAGTTAAAGGAGTGTTTGGGTTAAGAGTTAAAACGGGTCAAAAAGAGTGTTAAAATTATTTTGGGTCCTTAAGCCAAGTTTTACAAGCTTTAATTCAGTCTTTAAGTCAGTTTTTATAAATCTTTTTAGTTTAAAAATCAAGTTTTAGGATCAAAGAAATCAAAGTTAAAATCTGACATATTCATGATCTTTAAAACTGTCAATCTTTGGTCAAATTGTCTAGATGTTTTTTAGGGGTGTTTAAGGTTCATTTTAGCCTCCTTATGCATTAGATAAAGTGTAGTCTAAACCTGCATTAGCGTTGTGAGTTTGTAGTTGCAATCTGCATTCTAGCTACAATTTTTAAAAGTTTAAAAGCCCTTTTTCCCTCTCAAATTTAAGTTAGTAGAAGTTTGATTTAAGCCTTAGAATTTATAGCTCAAGTAGCTTATAGTATAAGGTTTATCTGTTTTGAGCTTTTTAGGATTAGCTTAATAGTTTACTAGCTTAAATCCTAGCTTAAAAAGTGCCCCTTAGGCTGTTAGTTAAATAGTTTTCATCAAAAAGCTTATTTGAGTTCTGAGCTTATTGCTTATTGCATTTGCTTAAGTGTTGTTTAGTTTTGCTTATTAGGTTAGTATAAGCCCTTGTAAGCTTATTTGATCCGAGGTTGAGCTTATTCAAGCTTATAAGCTATTTAAGTTTAGTATAAATTGTTTTAAGATTTTAAGCCCAAACTGTCACATTTAAAAGCTTATTTCTGAGCTTATTTAAGTTTTCACAAAAAGTTGTTTTACAAAAGTTTCTTATTTTGGTCTTAAGTTTAGTATTTTTAAAAAAACGTTTTATAAAAAGGTAAGGCCACAGGTTTCAAACCTGTGACCTCACCCTTCACACACACAACACTTAACACCACTCTCTACTGCCAACGCGCCCTTGGGACTTTTTCAATATAGGATTGCAAAATTTATTATATAAGGGAAGTTGTCAGTTTAAGCCTACAGCTTATTTAAGCTTATTTACAGCTTATTGAGATAAGCTGTTTAGCCAATGTTATTTTTCCTAGGATTAATATTGTCTTAAGAATTTTTCCTGAATTTTTCATATTTTTCTAAATTAGTTTAGTATTTTTAATATTATTTTTAGAATAAAAGCATTTTTAATTCATAATAAATTAAATAAAAGTCAAAAAAATATAATTCTTTTTTTCTAAAATTTTCTTTTATCATTTAGGACCTATAGAAATTAAATTTGATTTTCTAGGGTTAAAATTTAAAGTCTTAGGTTTTTAAGGTGCGTTTTAAAAATCATGTTAACATTTTTCGTTTTTAATTTTTGTTTGATTAATTTATTGCTTTCCTTTGCGTTATTTTTGCTTTATATTTGTAGAATTTAGAATCCAAAACCAAAAATCTTAATCTATTCAAAATCTCGATTACAGACGTCGACTCGAAGTTCAATTCACGCCTCGCAGGAACAAAAACGACCCGGGAAACGACTAGAAGGGGTTACTTTCGAAGTCGATACTTCCGGAATTATATTTTATTTGTGAGTTGGTTTGTTTTCCGATTCACCTATATTATATATATATATATACTATTGACCTCGATCAATTTTTGGCGTCGCTGCCGGGGAGGCTGTGTTACGAATTTCAAGTTATCGTTTGAAGATTGTTTTTTGAAAATCCTTCCTCGGAAGTTATTCTTGTTTTTGTGAATATTTTTGTATATAAAAAAATAAAAATACATAGTAATCAAAAATCCAAATAAATTCTAAAAAACCAACAAAAGAAACCGTGTTGTCATTTGTTATAAACGGCTCACCTTTAGATTACAAACTATAAGAGAGGTATAAGGAGGGTCGATCCGACAAACTTCGACCCGAAAGGAGAAGGTTTTTAATAGTTTCGCGCTTTCCCGCTCCTCCGCTTCTTTGAGCGTATTCTAGAGAGCTACAGTGGGCAATTTGACTTCCGGTTACCAAAAATATTGTGTTTGTTTTTAATTAAAAAAAATTCAAAAATATTCTTATTTATCTCCCAACTGTTTAATTCTCATGGAATCATCCGTCCAATTCATCTGTGTCTTCTATGGAAGTCTGAGTGATGAATATGGATGTCTATGTGCTACTTACAAGTTATGTGGGAACGACGCTCATTATGGTTACGATTGTCCATTACAAGTTTCGTTTGTTTACAATCAGGACCCGTGTTTCAATCAAAACCTTGATAATTTTCCACAAACTTCACTAAGTTTTCCACAGCAATATCTTTGTTGTGAAAATTACGGGGGTCCTTATGCTACTTTTTAGTGTCAACCGATGAACCAAAGTTTCTATAATTCTAATTCTTCCGGTTTTAACCAAATCCAACCCCCGCAGTATTCCGTCGTTCATCAATCTCCTCAAGTAACAGATATGGAAATGTTGCAAGCTAGAGAAGATCTCATGGAAGATATTCAAGCCTTTTTAAAGAAGTATGCTCATATACCTCCTAGAGAAAAGTCTATGGCTTTATTGCTAGTTAAGGAGAGGTTTCTTAAAGTTAAGCAAGCTTTTGAAGAAGAGCAAAATCAACCGGAGATTATTCAAGAATTGCTACTTCAACTTATTCATGATTTGTAACGTCTTGATGAAATTCAACCAAAGAAAGCAGAAGAAAAAGGTATAAATAAGCAAGTTTAGAAAAAACAAGAAGAAAAGAGTATTGCAGAATTGCTAGCAGAAGAGCAGGCATCTACAATTAACTCTTTATATCAAAATCCCGATCTCCTACAAAGCTTCATTTACCAGGATGATGACAACGACGATGACGATTACGACGAGGAGAGTATACTTTCTATGAATACGGATATGTTTGAAACTCCTTCGCCTGATGCAATCACGACTTCTTCCCCGATTGAAGAGCCTAAGGACTCTCTCATAATAGAGGATGAGGATATTAACACTATTCCTGAAAAGGAATCGGACGAAGAAAATGAGTCTAGTGTTGAGAACCTTTTCCATATCCCAAGTGAGTCCAAGGTTACTTCCGATAATGAAAGTGAGTGTGATTTGCCAATTTTTGACGATGCCCCTCTCGATGTTTTTGAAGATAATTGTGTGCTTTTCTCTAAACCTCTTTTTGATTCTTATGGTGATTCTACCTCTAGTGAATATTCTAGTGATAACGAGTCATTTCTTGCGAAAGACGTTTTCTCGAACCTTCCTTTTGAATTTGACATAGAATCCATTTCTAGTGACGTGAATCCGATTTATGATGAGGTGTTAGAAGATATTGATGGCACAAACTATCTCATTGATTCTATTATCGATTTTTCTCCTAAGATTGATCCTCTTCTCGAGGAGTTCGCCGGTGAACTCGCTCTTATCAATCCAATTCCACCGGGAATTGCTGGAGCCGACTCTGATCTAGAGGGAGATATTCGTCTTGTTGAGAAATTGTTAAATGATAATTCATCCCATCGAACTCCGAAAGAACTAAATTCTAAAGATATAATTGAATTTTTCTCCGCATTTCCTATCCCCGTTGAGGGTAGTGACTTTCTTTTGGAAGAGACCAATACAATTCTCTCTTATCTTGATGATTCTTTACCTGAGCTTGAGACTTTTAGTTTTGATATTGAAGAGAAGAATAGTGGCAGTACCACTACTCACTTTGATTATTCTCTTCCAATTTATGAAAAGTTCAGTTTCCATGACGATCCTACGGAAGAGAAGAATAGTGGCAGTACCACTACTCATGCTGATATTTCTCTTCCTAAGTATGATTCGTTTCACTTTGATCTTTCTGATACTTCGCTTCAGCTTGCCGATAAGAGTGATTCTGTATTTGAAAAGTTCGACGATGAACTTGCTCACATCATATCTCCACCGGAATATGATTGTTACTACTTTGATATTGAACCCGATCCGGGGGAGTTGACTAGAGTTGTTGTGGAAGATATTTTTGGAGAACCCAGAGTTCATATGCCTAATGTTTTAACCACCCTTCCCACCCTTTGTCAGGATCTGGACTTCACTCTTTCTACTGATTTCAGCGGATCCGATCTTGTAGTTTCTTTTCCTTTCGAAAATAGAAACAAGACTTTCGATTCAGGAATATCTATTGAAGTCTAATCCAAGAGATTTTTTATCACTGAATACATTTTCTATCTCATTCATCAGTGATCCTCTTTCTCTAATGCTTGAAACTTTGCTTCCATTTTCATCCTAAATTGAGGACAAAGTTTTCAAGCCTGGAATTCTTGTTTCAAAAGAGGAGAAATCTTCTAATCTCTTATCTCATCGGGGCTTTAAAGCTTTCAAGATCATTTATAGTTTCCTTAATGAAAGCCCGATGATGATCTATGGAGGGGACATGCCAATCTTGGATGTTCCTTATCTCTATTTCTATCCTCCTTGGCCAAATCAAATATGGGGGATCGAGTCAGGCTCAAGACTCGGTTAACAAAAACAAAGCGCTTCTCGGGAGGCAACCCGTGTTTCTATCTTCTGTTTATTTTCCAATAAGTCTAACGTGAGGGGGCTCGCCTCTTCCAATCTTGTGTTTTTATTGTCTGTGATGATTTGTTAGGATTACCCAGATTATGAAGACTCTCGTGCTCGTGGTTTTGTCCAACGCTCACTCGGTCTTCATTCCTTTGCATGCTTATTTTGGGAATCCTATATCCTTGATCTTATTGACTAACGTTTAATCTTTGGCATAATTAATAAACGACTTTGGATTTACGTGAGATTCCCTTTTATATTAGGAATGTACTTTGGAATTAGTATGAGGGGGTTGGCAACCCCCACACATTGAGGACAATGTATCATTCTAGTATGAGGGGGGAATTTATCGATTTGATCCCACTTGCATTTGTCTATGTCTTTCATGTAACCCCGTTTTACCAAAAAACTTCAAAAAAAATATGTGATTTTATGCCAAAAATTTAAAATTTTTGCAAAAATAAAATAAGTGTTTATCACAAGTGTTGACTTTCAGCTGGTGAGAATAAGAATAATTTTTGACTTGACCGAGCATGTTGAGCTCTAGCATACTCCCTTAACCTTTATAAATGTATAAGCTTTTGCTAGTCTTTTATACAAGAAGCTTTAAAATGCGAATTCCAGCTCAAAATGCCAAGATTTTGCAAGTTTCCATAAATGACTTTAAATATGCAAAACTTAATTTTATTTGCCTAAGCATTCGCGGATCTTTTTATTAAATATTTTAAATTTACGAAGAACGAGAAATGATAGAGTTAAATATAAGTTGGAATGCTAAGCAAAGATTAGTTGGAAATCTTAAAAGCTCATAAGTGTAATTTGTGCCTTTTTCTCCCAGTAGCTTCTAAAATGACTAATAATACGTGCTCTTTTTGAAAGACAAGTTAGAGTTTTATCACTCTTAAAAGTCCGTTAAGATCAACATTTTTAGAGTAAAAAGCTTTATCGATAAATTGATAAATAAGAGTTTTTGATCGAAAATATGTTTTAATTTTCTAAAAAGAAATTTTCCCTGTATACGGTGTAAATATAAATGTTGCAAAAAAAATGAAAAAAAATAAAAAAAAATTTGAAAATGATGTGAAAAATATAATAATGTTGCTAGTATAGTTGCTTAATAAATAAAGGGAAAATGACTTTTTCTAAAATTTAAACATACTTTTGAACTTAAACTTGTTAATCCCTACAAAATTTTGAAACCGAACGTTTGTTAATTCTGATCAGTATTCTCTATGGGTGTCAAAAGCCTGGTCACTTGGCCGATGAGGTCGGGAGGTTCCGAGAAGAAAGTCACTCTAAAGGAATTAATTTACCTACAATGTCTTGATTTTGAAGGAATTAGCTTGCTTTGAGTTATAAACTTACTAAGTTTTACGGAAATTTTTTTATAAAGGGTTCAAAAGTCGGAGAGTCTCGACAAATTATTCTCTATGGGGTGTCAAAAGCCCGGTCACTTAGCCGACGAGGTTGGGATGTGCCGAGAAAAAATGTTGCTACATGGGACAATCTCACCTTTGAATTCATATAACTAAAAGTGGAACGTAAAACTTGGAAAGGTTATAACTATCTAAAAATGTGGGTTTGATGGTCAAAATTCAAACTGAGCACACACACCTTAATATATTATATCTGTCGGGAGGAGAAGTTTTACACAAATTGCAAATATGAGTAGCGTTAGCATACCAACTTGTAATTAACAATGATTTCGTTTTTAAGCTTAGTTTGGGAATAAGTGAAAAATCAAGGACGATGAGTTTATCCTTCTAGAGCACCTTAGGATTAAGGTGTTTCTTATTCAGTGATCCTAAAAGTTATGATCAATAATGGAAGTCCAGCATGTTGTACATAATGAAAAATAAGAAAAAAGTGTGCAAGAAAAAAAATGGTAAAAACGAGGAGTGTTTAAAAAACTAGTAATTTCTTAATCCCTTTTAATTTTACGCTTTGCTACTTTTCAAGGTATTTAATTTAAGGGGGTTGAAATTTTTGGTTTTCTAAACATAGATTTATTTCATTGAGTGAGGACACAACAATATTTTAGTATGAGGGGATTTGGTATGTGCTTAAATACACATATCTTTTCCTCAATAAAACAAGCTTAAATGACTAAAAACGGACTTAAAATGTCAAATATATGCTTGTTTTGTGTTATTTACTGTGCAGGTGACAGATATTCACAAAAAGACAAAAACAAGGACAAAACCGAGCACGAGATTGGAAAGAGGGTGGATAACCAAAGCCAAAGGCGTACGCATCTTAGTGGGCCAACCCAACCCAAGTTAATGGGCCAAGTCATTCTATTATGCCATCTATACTAAGCCTTTTATTTCACAAAAGCCCAAAGCCTTCAAATATAAAACCGGCCCAATTGAACAAAATAAGCCCAAATAAGGACTTAACAGCCATTAGCCCAAACCAACCCCTGCTATTACATCGTTAGTCCCTGGAAGTATTGCACCGTTAGTCCCCAGGGACTAACACCATCAGTCCTTACCTCATTACACCATTAGTCCCTAACCTAACACCCGTTATCTCCCATAACCCCCAAATTTAAAATATAATAAAATAAACCCGAAAAGGGCGGGAAAGCCCAAAACCCATCAAGAATTATGGAATGTCAAAACATTCAAAGTGAAGTTTCATGGTGATTGGCAACAAAAGTTATGACCTTCCATAATCAATTATAGAAAGCATTGAAGGCATTGATGGTACTTATCCCTCACATAGTTGCTACTAGACTCCCTTTAAATAGGGGGGGGGATTTTATTCTAAGAAAATCTATATAGAGTAGTTTATCCATTATTTTTTCTAGCATTTTACTTTAATGAAATTCTCCGTTTTAAGCTTTGTTATAAGCATTGTTACCCTTCCAAGCATTGAACTCTCAAGATTATTCAATAAAAAGATTGGTTCGATTTTGTTTCAAGAAGAGACGAGTGCCGCTTTCTTTCTTATGTTTAGTTCGATTTTGTTGGTATGTTTTTTTTTCATATCTTTTCTTTAAACGTAGATCACAACAACAACAATAAGAGAAATTTGTTTTATGTTGTTTTTGTTTCTTTTTTTTAACGTCGGGGACACAACACAACCACATCATTTTTCCTGCTTTAGTTTCACTTAATTTTTCTTGCTTTCCCAATTTGTATTCGTTTAAAAGTATGAATTACTAGATAACGATTAATAAAATAATTGTGTTTTAACTTTCATTTGTACACAGTAGCTATGAATGGTTTCTAATGTCTTTAATTTCAACTTTTTTTTTGAAAAGTTTATGTAGTTACTTTTGTTAATCTCTTGTCAACGTTTTTTTACGTCACATGTTTTTATTTACAATCTAGTTGATCAATTTTACATAGCTTTACAACTATTTTATCTTAAGGAATATTACTGTAGCAATTAGTTGAGATTTATGGAGGTGATTATTTGGGGTTAAATTGCTGGAGTTGTTATATGGGTTTAAAGCTTATGGAGATGGGTAGTTTGGTATTCACTATTATGTCGTCTTGCTCGTTATTAATCCGAATTTGGTGACCTCTAGTACGGGTTTCATCTTTACCTTATTTTTTTTATTTCATTTATGTTTACGCTTTTATTGCCATGTTTAGGTTAATGATGTTTTGATTTATTTTTATGTTATTTTTCTTTATTAAGATATTTAATCCTCCTTAGCTCGTTTTAGCTTTATATTGCCTTAGGTTCCTTTAGTTGCATTTTTAAGATCCTTGCCTTTTGCATGTTCCCTTAGTTTATTTTTTTTGAAATTAGTTGTCTTTGCTTTAATTGTTAGCCTTCCTTTTTTATTTGAAGAAATAGAAAACCAACCAAAATCTTTAAACCATTCAAAATCCCGATTACGAACGTTAGCTCGAATTCAATTCAAGCCTCGTCAAGGAAACGACCCGGGAGGTTTTTGAAGTCGCTTTGGTTAAGAGCGATTTTCTTTAAACCGCTTTGGAATACTTACTCTCTATATTATTATTGATAAATCCTTATATATATATTATATATATACGTATTTGGACGAATCAAACAGCCCGATGGTTTTGTAGATCCAGACTTTCCAAATCATGTTTATCATCTTAAAAAAGCTCTATATGATCTCAAACAAGCCCCGAGAGCATGGTATGACAAGCTTTCCTCGTTTCTAATCGAACACCATTTCACAAAAGGTATTGTCGATCCGACACTGTTTACAAGAAGACACGGGGATGACATTTTGTTAGTTCAAATCTATGTCGATGACATAATTTTTAGGTCAACTAAACCAATTTTTGCAAAAAGATTTGAAAAACTCACGAAAGATAATTTTGAAATGTCAATGATTGGCGAAATGAAATTCTTTCTTGGACTTCAGGTTCATCAATCTCCCTGGGGTATTTTTATAAGTCAATCAGAATATACCATGGATATTCTTAAGAAACACGGGATGAAAAAATATGATACTATTAGCACACCAATGGCTACTACTAAACTAGATATAGATTTACAGGGTACCCTAGTAGATCAAACAAAATATCATAGTATGATAAGGGGACTTCTGTATCTTACTGCTAGTAGACCATATATTGCCTTTGCGACATTTGTATGTGCGCATTATCAGGCACACCTAACTGAAAAACACCTCAAATAGGTCAAAAGGATCTTTCGCTACCTTAGACAATCCATTAATATGGGTCTATGGTACTCGAAGGATTCTGGGTTTGAGCAAATTGCATATGCAGATGCAGACCATGCAGGGTGTAATGATGATTATAAACGCACATCTGGAGGCATTCAATATTTGGGAGACAAGTTAGTCAGCTGGTCGTCTAAAAAGCAAGATTGTACAACTATGTCATCTGCGGAAGCTAAGTATGTATCATTGTCTGCTTGTTGTGCTTAAGTCATCTGGATGCGAACACAACTGCTGGACTATGGATTTCATTATCACAAGATTCCGATCTACTATGACTCAAAAAGTGCAATTGCCATATCTTGCAATCCCGTACAACATTCAAGAACAAAGCACATTAATATCCGTTATCATTTCATCAAAGAGCATGTTGAGAAAGGTACAACTGAATTATACTTTGTCGGGATGGAATACCAGCTTGCTGATCTATTTACAAAAGCCCTTCCGAAGAAAAGGTTTGAGTTTCTAGTTCACAAGATTGGTATGTGGTATTTGCTATTTTATACATACCTTTTACCTTGAAAAACGAACCCAAAAGACCAAAAACATAATAAAAATGGCAAATATATGCTTGTTTTTGTGTTTGTGTATGTGCAGGTACGGATATTAAAGAAATGGACAAAATCAAGGCAAAAATGGACAAAACCGGACACGAGAAAGAAAGAACGTGAAAAGCCGAGGCCAAAGTGTGCATTTATCAAGAAAAACCCAAGACAAGAGCCTTAAACCCCAAATACACCAAAACCATCAAAAAAATTAACGCCGTTAGTCCCTAATTCATAAAAGGACTAACGGTCATTAAATCCTACCCAAACAAAACCAAAAACAAAACGGATGTTAATAACACTTGTTAAGTGTTATTTTTACACTCAACCCATAATCATTCCCGACCTAAATTATTTATAAAAAAGGTCAAGGCCCATATAATATAACCTGAGCCCAACAACTCTTTTTACCTTTGGTCAAAAATCAAAACACGGGTCAACACCCTTACTCAAATTACTATTTATCTATTCCAACGTTTCCCTCCATTTTCACCCCCACACAACGCACAGGGTAAATACATTAAGTACACATACTTCTGTGCTTCAAGAAACTTTTGAATGACACGTCTGACACCAAGGAATGCCACGTTGGCGATCCCGTGCACTCTCATTGGCTGAAAAACATGGCACTCAATCCAACGACCCTAATTGATTGATCAAGAGTTAGTTGTTCATCGTCGTGCCCAAGTATTACCCTGCTCAAATAAACAAGTTGAAATCCCCTCCCAAGCTCAATTAATGACGTGGCCTCAAGATTCCAAGTACTAAGCTTACAACTCAGCAAAAGAAACGTCATCAACAGCCTTTGATTGGTCAATTGGGACAAGGAATGACACGTGGGATGTACACAAACACACTTTGAGGGAAATTTTACACTGAAATCAAGCTAAAAGAAACACACTCACTCCCAAAGAGTGGGATTGCCAGCTTGGCAATCCGTATGATCTCATTTTGATCTAACGGTTACAAGAGGGTATCCAATGATTGGAAAGAATGGACGATCAAGATCAAGAGGAGCGTTTAACCAACTTCAGGACCTAGAAGCTTCTCCCTCTTCCTATAAATAGAGCCTTCCTCACTCACAGTGTGAAGGGGAGAGTAGTAGTTTTTAGTAGTTTTTTATGTAGCTTTTAATTCAGCTTATGTAATTTTCATTTTAATGTAATTTCAATTCTGTTTTCAGTCTTTGTAATCTCAATTTCAAGTATTGTACTCAGCTTTTTAATCAATAAAATCTTAGTTTATTTTACAAAGTCTGTTTTTACTTAATGTGCTCTTATATTTCAAAAGCTCTTATAAACTGTTTCATAAGCTCATACTACTCTTAAGCTACTAAAAGCTCATCATATACTTGAATTCTATTGAAATTGGATGGCTGCTTATAGAATTCAAGTAGGTAATAGTTCCTGAAGGTCAGGAGTTAGGATTAGTATAGGTTTTAGTGATAAGCTTAAGCTATAAGCTTAAGCTATTGATTTAAGCTCTAATAAGAGCAAACACCTCTGTTTAGCTGAGGTATGAGGTACTCTTCCTTTTACATTTTCCTATTTACTATTCTGTCATTTCATTTCCTAGTTAATCTGTTTTACTTAGCTTAAATTTGCTTATTGTCTGCTTATTGTAAGTTTATTTCTGCTTAATCTAGCTTATTAATGTTCATAGTAGTACTTTTGTGCTTATTATGTTTGATTGTTGGTTTAAAATTCTTAATTTACTCTTATCTGATATAAATCTGTCAAAAATCCAAAAATATTAGCACAATTTGTTGTTTTAATTTTCTGGTTTAATTGTTTGCTTAATAGGTCTGTTTAAATCTTGTTGATATCTGGTATTGGCATTTTGTACCTTAACTTTCAATTTCATAAGCTAAAAATAGGAATAAAGAATTTAAAGGGGTGTTTGGCTTATGACAGTACTAACCTAAGTTAGTACTGCCCATAGCCTTTTAAAACAACTTTAAATTTCATTTTTGAGTTCATGAATCCAAGTGTTAAGGTCCTTGAAGGTTCTAAACTATTTTTAATCAAATTAATAAGTAGTTATTATAATCTGTAAGTTCAAGTTCTAGTAGATTAGTAGTTTGAGCTCTAGTTTATTTCAGCTGTTGGTTTTGTTCTCTTTAATCTTAGTTTTTGGATCTATAAGTGTAGTAATCAAAGTTTTTAAGCCTGTATATTGTTAAATTGAGTTTTGGTCATCTTGTGTGCAAACTGCATCAGCAGAATACATTGACAAACAACCTTTTTCAAGATCAATTTTTAGCAAGCAAAAATAGTTTTTAGCTTTTCAAATTTTGTTTACAAGTAGTTTTTAAGTCACTGTCAATCTGCTTTAGCTTATTTTCTCTTTAAAAGTTCATTAAGCTATCTGTTTTTAAGCTCAAAATAAGCAATTTGTCTTTTCAAAAACCAAGTAAATACACTAAGTATATAAGCAGTTTTCAAGCAGCTTTTTCATTAAGCATTTGAGTTTCAAAATACTTTTTAAGAATAGATTTAGGTAGCTTATTAGTCAAACTGTAAGGTAGTATAGGTCATTATGTCATAAGGATCCAGTAGCTTATCTTAAAATAAGCTCAAAGTTGCCTTAAAG
>BQNB010055516.1:0-39069 GCA_026074375.1 Tanacetum coccineum
AACCTAAGACATGCTGCCTTGACATAATCGGTACTACCACACTCGTAACAGGCCCTAGCAGTTAGGTTTCTAGCATTGATGGGGTTCACATTCCTCGGCACCACTCTACAATCCTTAGCAAAATGTCCTGGGCGGTTACAGTTGAAACAAGTGCGACAAGGTGTCTCAGGTGAATGGTGATAGTTACAGGCGGTACATTTGGGTGCCGTACCCGTGTATTCTCTCCTAACAGGGTTTGCGGTTGTAGCAAAAGCATTTCCAGTCATAGTCCTCTTATTATCGTCCCTTCCATTCCTATCCTTGCTAGGTTCTCCCTCATTTCCTCTCTTATCAGGGTTCTTTTTTATCGACTCATTCCTAAGGGCTTCATCAGTCAATGTGCCAGCAATCTGCACAACCTTTTGAATGGTTGATGGCTTCGTTGCCGCCACCAACACTCGGATCTGTGGAGCAAGGGCATACACGTACCTCTCAATCCTTTTGTTTTCTGGGGTTACTAAATGAGGAACTAACCTATCCAACTCATGGAACCTATCAGTATACGCAGCATGGCCAGCCCCGACCATGGTATGATTTCATAACTCAGTTTCCAACTTCTGCTACTCATTACTAGGACCAAACTCTTCCATCATCAATACCTTAAAGTTATCCCATGACATACCTACACCCACCTCTTGACCTAATGTGCGAATTTGAGAATTCTACCACGTTAAAGCCTTACCGACGAAAGAACCATCAGTGTACTTCACTTTTTGGTTATCCCCACAACCATTCATATCCTAAACTGACTCAATCTTTTCAATCCAACGGGTGTAAACTACAACACCTCCCTTTCCATCATACTCCTTAGGGTTACAAGCTAAGAACTCCTTATAGGTACAACCCCTATGGTCGTTGTTCTTAATGACATTCCTAACATCACCCCGGATGTTGTCATTGATGGCATCGCCATTTTGATTCCTACCATTCCCTGGACCTCTACCTTGGTCGCCTACTTGGGCTACAATAGTGGGAAGTAAATTTCGCAACTGCTGTGCAATGATAGTGGAGAAGTCGGGGACTTCGTCAACACCGTCATTCACCTCACTACCTTGGCCACCTTGACCATCATTCCTACCATTACCCTGATCACCAGATCGATTTCCAGTCCTACCACCACCTCTACCAGCTCGTCCACCCGTTCCCCCTCCTTGTGATGCGGCAGCAGGCCGGCCAGCACTTCGGGTCGTCATCCTTGGCGGCATTATCTACACGAGGGAGAACATGGGCAACGTTAGGTAGGAGGGAAAGGTTAACTCATAGATGGTCTTAATATACCCCATATATATATATATATATATATATATATATATATATATATATATATATATATATATATATATATATATATATATATATATATATACACATATACACGCACATACGGCCCTAAGGTGTCAACACCGATTTGTGTGAATGATAATGCTAAATACGTGTGAGCCGTGATACGTTTATAACTACGTTGGCCACCGTATTTATATCCGTATCATTTCCCAGTCGTACCCAGTATTAGGCTCACCCATTTCAATAAATGACTTAACTAATGCTATATACCATATAGCCACCTAAGCACGTATAAGCGGAACACCGCGCACATAGATCTTATAACGCAACTATATGAAGGTTCCTAGGTTATAGTCTAGGCCAAACCACCTAGTTCTCTATAACCTTGGCTCTGATTACCATTTTGTCACACCCCGTCATAGGCAGAAACACGAGAATGCAACATACAAGATACAAAATAGAGAAATCTAAAATGCATAAATGAAAGTGTCACGACGACCATTAAACTCAATAACTTTGAGTGACGTCCCATCGAAGAACACAACAAATAGTCCCTTACAAATCCACTTGCCCATGCAGGGGTCCATACAAGTCTTAAACATTAATCCTCAAGAAAACAAATCCATAACATACTTTAAAAGCAAGACTTCTCAAACATGATCCATACAGGATATACTTAAAGTCTGCTATCACACATCTCAATCTTAACGATCGTTCTCTTCACCTGAAAATGACACTCGAAAACGTCAACAATAATGTTGGTGAGCTTGTAGGTTTGAAGGAAAACCCAGTCGTTGTGCCAATATCTCAAACAGTTGGAAAATTGTGCTATATGACAGTGAATATATGCAAGCACTCACAAACCCATGACTTAGCATCCCCGTTAATCATGTACCAAGACCTAGCATCCCCGCTAGTCTTATCACCCTTCTTCATCACCTAAACTCGACGTATATACCAACCACTCTTCTACATCTGACAACCTCCAAATGACACAACGGCACCTAAAGCTACCAGCTGGAGCTATATAGTAGGTAAAGATCCACCACTCAAGAAAGTTCAACATACATATACGTATCCAGCACATCTACACATCACAATTCTGCGAGTCATAACAGCACATAAATCTATCTCCACAAACAAAAGCACCTGCTTCGCACAGTTCAAAAATAGTCAAAACACATTTGCGCGTATATTTTCCCTCAATGAAAAGATTTGAAAAGTGGCGCTACGAGAACATGATACACCACTCAAGCAGAAGGTCTCAACCAGCCAACTCTCATCTAATCACTACTCTCTTATCAAATGCGCAACGACTTGACGTCTCGTTCTATATTTACCACGCCTAGGTCCCAAATTATGTCTTCTCCACACTCTATAGACACTCATTTCCAAAACAGTTTTCAGGTTTGATGCATAAGGTTCCACGAATGCGAGTTAGTACGGCTATTGAATTCTAAATCAGTTTTCAGTGAGGTAGCTACTGTTTAGATCTTACATAAACTCTCAATCTTCATATCATACTGTACGCAACTGCATACCCTGAGTATAAGTATATAACTTATACTATTTAATATAATTCAGTTAAGTAATACCATACGATATATATACTATGTTTATATATATAATCATATAACTATAGTATATATATAAACTATAAGTAAATCATATAATAGTATTAAATATATATAATCACACACACAACATATATAAATATTATATACACACACACACACACAAAAAAATACAAAACACACACTAATATATATATATATATATAATATATACTATACACCACACTACAAACACACTTATTAATCTAGTATATACATACTATATTATATATATAAGATATTATACTATATATACTAAATCACACAAGCAAATGCAACGACGTCCGGACATCGACCTAGTCCAATTATAGTTCCAACTTAGAACACTCGATTTTCAAAACATTTCAGCTTTGATGCAATAAAGGACAGGCATGCGAGATTACGGATTTATTCTTTAACGTATTTCTCATGGTCGTGATTGGTTGACAACTTAACGTCCTCCAAAAAGTATTCATACTTCCAACTCATACCTGATATAAGTATATACGTTTATACTATTTAATATCAATAGATAATAATACATATCATATATTAATATATATTAATAATATACACACACAATCTATAACATAATCTATATAGCCCACACACAACACACACACACACATATATATATATATCTAAAGGTAAATATAATATATATATATATATATATATTATATTATATAATATTATTATATTATATATATATAATTATATATATAAATATACACACTATATATAATATAATAAACACACACCCACAAATATAAGCACCCAATCACGCAACTACACCATATATCCGTAGACATAATATATATACTAATATATAATATTATATATAGTATATATATATATAATATACACACACACAACACAACTACAAACACAACACACATAAATATATTATATATATATATAGTATATATATATATATATACATACTATATATAAAATTAGTATATATATATATCATATACACACAAACAAAACACACATATAATATACTCGGATTAGTCCATATCCCTGATAACCTACTAATATACCGAATATATCGGTTAGTCCATTCGGTACTCTTAATTACCACTATTTCATCATTTAAGTTTTAAGAAACGAATCATTTAATTATACTAAACAATTTAGAAAAGTTTT
Source organism: Tanacetum coccineum (assembly GCA_026074375.1). Lineage (NCBI taxonomy): Eukaryota > Viridiplantae > Streptophyta > Magnoliopsida > Asterales > Asteraceae > Tanacetum > Tanacetum coccineum. The sequence goes on from BQNB010055516.1 coordinate 4,068, forward strand.
GAAAAAATATAATTTTCGTCTTTTAGTTGACTTATTAAAATAATAATATTTTATTATTTTATTAAAAATCGCGTTTTGAGTAAAATTCTAAGTATATACTTTTTATGAAATTTCGACATGACCCGTACGTTTATACAACTTTTTCTAAGGTTTTAAACTTTAATTTCAAACAATTTTCCACTAATTCACCATTTTCCAACAAAATACCAAAAATTCATATTTCAAAATGTTCCCCAAAACATATTTCCCAAACGACTTCCAAAATAAATTCATAAACATGTTTCGCTTTTCAAAAGTCTGTCAAATCTCTTAAAATTACTAGTTTATGCTTATTGGGCCTTAAGGCCCAATAATGATCCATTAATATATTCATACGTATAATATTTACTTTAGGCCCGATACCAAAGCCCAATAGTAAATATAAGTCCAAAACAATAGCTAACAAAATAATCCGGACCACAATAAGCATTCAATAAGCCACGGCTTATTGAGGCTTATTGGACCGTGAGCCTAATAGCTCCAAAAACCCATTCCATAAGCTTAAAATTAAGCTAGTAAACTACGTATCGTATTTGGTTATCACCATAAGCTATAAAAATAGTCCACAAAATACGACATAAGAGGTGAATCGCCAAAAATACCCTTCTTGCATTTCTCCCTTTTGCCGTGAGCTTATAAGCTCGAAATAAGCTCAAAAATGCTTAAAATAAGCCAAACAATCCAATATTCAAAATAAGCTACATAGCAAATAAATATTTTTCAACCATCACAACCACAATATTAAAACTAACAAAACCCCTTTTCATTTCCTTTTATTTTTGAACCAAACGCACCTTATTATTTTTCATTTCATTTTTGAGTTTTGATTTTTACGACGATCAACTTGTACAACTAACATCTATGTATCATAAGGTATTCAAATTTAACAAGAAATTAATTCGACTTAAATGAACAGTAACTAAAGAGAAAATTACAAAAAATAAAACTAAAAACTAAAAATCTACTAACTAGATAGCCAACATGGCTTTACATAAGACCTATTTATACTACAAGATAGAAAATTCTAGGTCTTTGCTTGCTGTGTTTCTCCTCTGAGACAGAAGTGCTCTTGTGTGAGTGTAAACATCAAAAGTAATCCTAGCCATCCAAGTCATCTTGTGCTTCATTTGAATTAATCACAGCCATTGGATTTGCCATTGAAAAATGTGGGATTGCCAAATGGGATTTAGGGGTTTAGTGGAGGTGAGGGTGAGGTTTAATCTCTTGGGTAATTTGTGGGATTGAGTGTTTTGGGAAGAGGTTTATGGAAAGTCAAACCAAAAATGACAGGGGTGGGGTATGGTGGGTTTAGGCGGGAAATTGGTTGGGAGAGATATACAGTGGGTTAAACTGTTATGGTTGAAGTTTGTGGATTGGGCAATTTCAACCCCTCAAAGTGATAAGTCACTTTGCACTCATGGTCCTTGTGGTTAAATAACTTTGGGGAGTTGGCATTATAACCCCCCAAGGGTTATATAACTCTTTGCATCACACGTCCTTGGTAGTTATAAGTCTTTGGACTTGGCAGTTTCACCCCTTGGAGTATAACTTTGGCATATTGGCAGTTTAAGCCCTTGTCTTCATTTCCTTCCTTTTCTTTATTAAATACAAGTTTAGGGATTTAGCAATTTTAACCCTCAAACTTATATTTCTTCACATGTTGACTTTTGGATTTGTCGGGGTTGACTTGGGTTGACTTTTTCAGGCTTGGGCTTGGACTTTGACTTTGTCTTTTCCTGCTTTTCCATTCCGAGTCCGGTTTTGTCGTTTTGGCTTTGTTTTTCGTCTTTTTCTTAGATATCCGTTCCTGCACAATACAATTAGCAAAACAAGCGTATATTTGGCATTTTAAGTCCGTTTTTGGTTATTTTAGCTCGTTTTTAAAGGTAAAAGGTATGTGTAATTAAGCACATACCAGTGCCAATATATAAAACAGTTAGAAAATTGTGCTATATGACAGTAAATATATGCAAACAAACCCATGACTTAGCATCCCCGCTAATTATGTACCAAGACCTAGCATCCTCGCTAGTCTTATCACCAGCGTGTACCAACGCTCTTGGGGTCGCAACCCCGAGGTTATACGCACCTAAAAAGTCTACCAATACTGGAGCATTTACAATAGGGCAACCTTTCTCAAACATAGCAAATCCATGCTAATCACACACCTTGCCATGTACCTCGATGCATGCAAGAACAATCATACCACCTAATAATCTTATAGCAGTCATAAGCACATAAATTGTCCCAAAACAAAATCACGTTTCGCAACCGTTTAGAAAACAGTTCAAAACACATTTAAGTATCATTTTCCCCTAACGAAAAAGTTTTAAAAAGTGGGGCTACGAGAACTCACCTCAAGCAAAGGTCTCAACCAGCTAACTCAATATCACACAAGCAAATGCAATGACGTATGAACACGACCTAGTCCAATTATGTTCCACTTAAATATTTATTTCCAAAATAGTTTTCAAGTTTGATGCATAGTGGTTAGATACGCGTTGTACGGTTATCCTTAACGTTTTTAGTGGTGTGATGGTTGACGACTTAACTTCATAAGATAACATACTTCAACTCATACCTTAGATAGTACATATACTTATACTATTTATTATAGTAGTCGAGAATTATAATAAATACTTATATATATACTTCGGTAAACCCATTCGGTACTCTTAGTTACCAAAAAATCATTATTAAAATTGCAAGAAACGAATCGTTTATTTATATTAAACAAATTAGAAAAGTTTCGATATATTTTTCGTCTTTTAGTCAACGTATTAAAATAATAAAATAATAATATTTTATTATTTAATCAAATTTTATGTTTTGAGTAAAATCCTAAGTGTATTTTTGCGATATTTTGAAATGACCCGTACGTTTATACAACGTTTTCTAAGGTTTTAAAACCTTAATTTCAACCATTTTTCACCAATTCACCATTTTCCCAAAAAACCTCAAAATCACATTTCGCAACGCTTATCAAATCTCATTTCCCAAAACGACTTTCAATAAAATTTCATATGTACATTTCACTTTCCAAAAGTCCGTCAAAACTCTTAAAACGACTATTTTACGCTTATTGGGCCTTAAGGCCCAATAGTGACCCATTAGAGTATTTATATGCATAATATATATTTTAGGCCCATTATCAAAGCCCGTTAGTAAATATATAAGCCCAAAAAAATATCCAACAAAATAACCTGGACCACAATAAGCCACGACTTATTGGGCCGTGAGTTATTACGCTCCCAAAACCAATCCATTAAGCTCGAAAATAAGCTAATAAGTCACGTATTATATTTGGTTATCACCATAAGATTCGGTTTTATTCTTAAAAAATCTAGTCCAAGTAAACCTAGAGTAGTCATCTACTATGACTAAGGTGTATCGGTTTCCTCCGTAACTCCGTACGACGGATGGACCAAAAAGTTCCACATGGTGAAGTTCTAAGCATCTAGTCGTTGAGACTATATTCTTAGCTTTGTGACTAGCGTGAGCTTGTTTTCCTATTTTGCAAGCATCACAAAAATGTTGATCAAACTTAAGCTTAGGTAGGTTTCTAACTAATTCCTTAGAAGCCAACGATTGAATGAGACGCATGTTTGCGTGACCTAATCTCCTATGCCACAATGTGGAATTTTCATCAATCGTTGCTAGACAAATTTGATCCTTTGGCTTATTTCCTAATTTCATCACATATAAGCCTTTCTTCCTAATACCTCTACCTATGACTTTACCGTCCTTAGTGATTTCACTATCATGTTCAGAGAAAGTTACTTTACACTTATTGTCACATATTTGTCCTATACTTAGCAAGTTAAATCCTAAGTTATCAACATGTTCTACATTATCTATTTTGAGAGAGTCATTAGAAATCGTACCTTTGCCAATGATGTTACCGCGAAGATTACTACCAAAAATAACATTACCTCCATTATATGCCTTGTAAGTGGAGAAGAGCTTTCGGTTACCCATCATATGTTTAGAACATCCGCTATCCTTGATCCATTCGTTGGGCTCCAAGTCGACTCCAAGGCATATCTATTTATATAAGACAATAACTCAAACATTTGGTCCCCAATATCTCATGGGTCCAAAGTTGTTAGTGCCAAACATCCCTTGCATTTGATGCAATTGGTTGGGATGTGATAATGGAAGACACATTTCACATGGCATGTAACTTTGATGTGGAAAGTTCTTCCAAGTTACAAGAATGCCATGAGGTTGGTTTTGTCGACCAACATGTCTTTTTGGTTGCGATTTTTTAGGACGAGAATAATTATTATTGACTCTTTTAGGAGGTGGAGATTTTGATCTAAAATTGGGTTTCGAAAATCCAACTCCGGGTTTTGACAATGGCTTATAGAATTGTTTAACTTCACTGTCACTAGCAACAAGAATTTTGACTTTGTTTACAATTATGTGTTTTGGTCTAGGACCCAAAATAGATTTTTGAAAAGACACAATTTTCTCAGATCCAGGCATTGATGGTGGCGGCCCCATAATTATTTTGGGGGCCTCCTGGTCAATTTGGGGGCCGCCCATATTTATGGGACCTCCATCAGAAGACGTCTTCTTCTGAGCTTTCACAAATTTTATTTCCTTAGTTCCACTAGATGATGCTTCAAATGAATTAAACCCTAAACCTAATTTAACACCGGAGGGTTTTTGATTGTTATCATCGGAGGGTTTTTGATTGCTTAACATTTCATTTAAGGAATGTGTACGCTTTTCAAATTTAGTTGGTTTAAGAGCTTCTTCTTTAAGTTTTTCGTTGTCGATTTTGAGTAGTTGACAATTTGTACATTCGTGATCAACTCCCTTGTTTTTCTTGAGTGTAGTCAATTTTGATTTTAATTTACTAAGCTTATTTTCTAAACTATTTCTATTAGATTTTAGTTGTTTATTCTTAGGGATTATTTTTAAACTCATCTTGCACAGTCTATCAAATTCATTATCTAAAGTAAGATCATCTATTGATGAATTTTCATCACTAAAGTATGAGGAATCAGAACATACCTCATTTGATGCTTGAGCCAAAGATACGTGTTAATCCTAACTTGATCTTGCAAACCTTGTTAAAGGGTTAGTTGTATTGAATAGATTCAAGACAACTATGCTAGAAACTTTGTTGATACTAAAGAGTATGCGGAATCTACTCTTTAATACTTAGAAGAATATCTATGTAATAGAAAACTGTAATGCAGTAGAATGAATGAACAATGAATATAACCAAAAAGCTTCAATATTATTATGATGAATAATACGAGTACTCTGTCTAGTACTAGGGTTTACAACCTTGAAGCTATGAATGTGTCTATCGTGATGTGTTTACAACCATAACCTAGGATCTCCTTTTATACACCAAGGAGTCCTTTACAAGATAACTACAAATCTTCTAAACTTCTATAAGATATCAACATATCTTCTAAATATATAAGATATACATTGAATCAGTCCATACGTATCACAAAACACGCTTTTATCACTTCTTCACACGTCTTTATCTTCATGCAGTCTTCAGTCTTTATCAGCAGTATAAATCCCTTCAGTATTTGTTAGGGGGGGGGGTGGAGTTTTAGTACTAGCAGAGGTTACTAACTTAAACTAGACCAGTACTACATTCTTCTAACCCCCCCCCCCCCCCTCCCCCCCCCCCCACCCAGCAGTACTAACTGGTTCATACTGCCAGTTATGACTTAAGCAGTACTAACACTTTGACTAGGCAGTACTAAGTCTAATGAGTTTTATTCCCAATAATCCTCCACTAAACTTGTGATTTACCTTCAAATCATCAAGTTTCTTGAATTAAACCTTTTTGAGAGGATTATTTAAAACATTCTTCTAATTCTAAAGTTGAGACCTTATAAACCTAAGAAGTTCATATGCCATTTCACTTTCATGATCAACCTCTAGTCTTCTACTTAACATTCTTGAAAGCATTTCTTGAGTAATAGGGTATTTCTTCTCTATCATCATGTGAATATCAACTCCAGTACTCATCAGTAATATATGAATTCCACATAAGTCAAATAATCTCTAGCTTATCAAGTTGTAATTCTATTGATTCTTCCATATTTCATCTTCTTCATTAGGCTCAAATAAGATCTTTAGATCTCCCCAAAGTAACAAGTCATATCCTCCTGGACTTGTTGTATCATACCTTTCTTGTACCAGTCTGTATAGATCCATCACATCTTGCCTATCAAAGTCATCAAGCATTTCACTGAATACTTTGTAATTTTTCAAACTTCCATCTGCTCTGATGATTTGATAATACATCATATTTTCTGTCAAAACATGTGTCTTCCAGTCAACTATTGGGTATTTAGTAGCAAAGACTCAACATCAATAGCAATATCATCCCTTAGAACTACATCCATACTATCTCTAAGCTTTTTCTTCTTAGCATCATCCTCTAGTTTTTGTTTCTTGGCATTGTCTTCATCAGAATCTTCTCTTGATCTCTTTTTACTAGACTTTTGTTGAAAATCAAATCCAGGTCTCTTCATCACTTCCTTTTCAATCTCAGAATCCTTAGGTACAAAAGCATTATTTTGATCCCATACTCTTTCAAATATAGGTCTAATATCTTCATAACTCATTCCCTTGAAATGACTCAGCTTGTATCCTCCCTGATTCTTCAAATATATACACATATTCTTCCTTACTTCAGCTATAGAGAAAGATCTATTTTTAAGTGCATGATAATCATATCACATGCAGGATTACACCAATCACTAATATGACTTGGTCAACTTTAGGCACTACAACTTCTTGTTCTTGTCTTGCTTTATCAAATTCTTCTTGTAACAGTTTAGCTATTTCCTGCATCCCTAGCAATCCTTTGTCTTTCTTCTTCATTAATCTATTCTTGCAATCTAATAGCTTCTTCATGCCCAAGTCTTTCTTGCTCTAATTGCGTCTTTGTCTTTTTCTGAACAAATTCATCTTCTTTCATAATAGCTTTTCCTTTATCTTTTCTCTTTTCTGCACTCCTCCTAATATACACTAGTGTTTCAGCACCACTAATGTCTTCAGCAATAGAAACTCTTAGAGGACTGACTGTACTATAAATCACATCTAGAAAAAGCAGAGGTAACACTTACACTAGCAGTAGTAAATCCTTTAGCAGTACTAACATCAAAATCATATTCCATGTCTTGCTCAGGATGTACCAATAAGATTGTAGGATCTTTATCAATTTTAAAGATCTTCCTCTCCTGTTTAGAAGAATCCTCTTCAGCATCTTCATCATCTAAAATAACTATCCTGGCCATTCTCCTAGCTTTGTTTGTTTTGACTTTCTTCTCTAATTTTTTCACTCTTAAGATGAGCTTTGTAAGAGCAGAACTATAAACCTTCTTTGTCTGTTGCATGTCATTCTTTAAAACTTCAACTCTATCAGTCAACTTGGTAACCAAATCCATCAATTCATTTTGTTGCAGACTGCCCTCATCACTTCCAAGTGGTGAAATCTTGGGAGAGGTGAATCATGGGTCTTGGTAGGGGTCTTATGTATGGTACCACTGCCCTGACCTGCTTCTAAGCCAATGTCAGTAGTGGCAGCCCCTCCAGCATCAACATCCACACTTATGAATGCAGCCTCATCTGCTACATAGGTTTGAGTAGGAAACTAAGACTGAGGAATCTCAGCATCCTGTCTGGTTATATCCCTAAGTGGCGATGATTGATGTGATTGATATGTTTGAGGTGATAAGGATGGTGAAGATGTTATTCTGGAAGGAGATGACTTAGGTGTAGTGATCATTGTAGGAAATAGAGGAAAGTCTACCCTAGAATAACCCTTGGAAACCCTTTTCATGTTGCTAAACAGTTTTTGTGTAAGGGTAGGAGTAGGATAAGTTCTGGTGTGAGGTTGAAGAAGTCTCTTTTGTTTGTTTAAACAGATTTGAAGAAATCTTGGATACATTAAAAACTTGTGTGTGCTATCCAAATTCTTCACCATAGCATCAAAGATCATTTTTGAAAAATTGAAAGTCCTGTTTGTGGCCAAGCAAATTATAGCAGTTGCTATATTGCTCCAAAGCCGGTTGTCTTTGGACTTAAACAGTGAAGGATTGTATGAATGAAAAACCTCCACTGATGAGAAAGTGTCCCTTTTGAAAAGTAAGTCTAGCAGAAGCAGACACATACCCTATAAGAGCAACTTGCTCAAGAATCTTTGTATTTGGTAAAGAAGTAATACCATCAGAGTCTTCCAACTTGAGGTGTCTTCTTAGAGATGCTTCAGTGATAGTCTTGACTTTCCCGTCAATGCTAGCAATTATTTCCACTTCTCCATCATCAGTTGTTCTAGCAGTAGATGTTTCCTCCAAAACTGTTGGATTAAGGAAATATATATCTTGGGATTCTCAATAAGGGCATACTTGATATGACTAGTATTTAGAAAATCTACAATTTAATGAAAGGCTTCACTTCCCTCTGGCTTCTGTAAATAGGCCACCATGTTGTGTTTGTCACAAAACTCCAAATTTGCCATTTGATGAGAGAAAAATACAAGTAAAGTTCTGGGTTAGGCTCGTTTATGAGAGAATGTAAGGTTGACAAAGTTAATTGAGATAATATAGAAAGCACTTAGGGTTGTGATTTGACCGACTGAAAGAATTTTGTTCTTATCTTGAAGAAATCTTATGAATTTATAGAAAGACTATGATTTCTCCAATTAGTCAAACCCTATAGGCTATAAACAAGGCAGTTTGGCGGAAATATCTCAACGGCTAGAATTAGTGAAGGAAATTCTGTTATGGCTCAAACAGTACTAACGGTCATCCAGCAGTACTAATTTTAGCCTAACAGTACTAACTTTAAGCCCAGCAGTACTAAAATACATGTTCATCAGTACTAAGTAATGCCTAGTAGTACTAAGTAATGCCCAGCAGTACTAACTTTGAGATAGCAGTTTTAACCTCAATTTCATCCAAAAATCATTTCCATCACCAAATCTTGGCACTCACAATCTCTCTTTCTGTTTTTATGCTCACATTATCTCTCAATTCTTTTTGCTCACCAATTCACTCTTTCTGTTTTTATCACACAACTCTCTATCTGTTTTTCATCTCACTATATCTCTCTTTTCTTTTTCTCACCAATTCAGACAGTTTTGTACAATGTGCCATCAATTCCATAAGTTTCATACTGTCCTCCCCACTTCCAAGTGTGTTAACTCTTGAGAGAGGTGGATCATTGGACTTTAGATGTAGTCTCAAACCTAGTTTGAGCATCTACACCCCCAATATGGTATCTTGGCACCTGGGACCACTACCTGAACCAGTTCCCTAAGGACTTGGCTCATTAAGTGTTGCCATGGATTGGTCCTATTGATGTTACCACTGTCCTGCTCTGCTTCTAAGCTAGAAGCAGTAGTGGCAGCCCTTTCCATTCTGTCACCCAACTCCTTATGGACAGCCTCATCACCAACCTTTACAGGGGGACCACTAGACTGAGGTATCTTGGTGTCCCGACCTCTTTTGACATGCCTAGATATTTTTGATTCTTATACCTATACCTGTGATCGGGTAGATTCAAAGAATCTCCTTGACAGGGTTTCCAGCTCAAAGCGTAGGATCTTCTAACACAGATGTATTAGATTCACCATGCTTGCAAGTTCTTATTACCGAAACGTCTCAAAGCAGACAACACGATAAGAGTGAATCAGATAGTTATTATCTTTCTGATTAAGTCGTCAATTCATTTATTGGACCAAGATCGATATCCAGTTATCACAAGCTCGATTCATATAGAATCTTGCAAGTCACCTACAGAGCTTGTTTGATGTTGGCTCAAGCAGGATTTCCATCTTACTATGAATACTTAAGTATCACTCGGATGTTCCTGGAAGATCTCAAATATGCGTAGAGACTCTTTGTTACACTGTGAACTTTATGGTGTTCAACAAGTGTATTTTGACATTGTGTCCTAATGAGATTTATAATTTGATCTCTTCTGGCTCTAGACTCGATTTGTGCGCTTTGCTTTTAGTAATCGGAGGCTGGAGCAGACTGCCACCTATTCAATATCAACAAATTTCGGAGTGAGATGTCAATAGATAACGTGAGTATCTCCCGTGACAAATGAAGATAAGTTTTCTTTTGAGATAAATCGAATGGCTGGGAAGGGTTGTGCATTGCATCACTGGGTCCATGATGTCATTCTTCAATACCAACAATCATCTTTGTGATTTTGATAGATTATGTATTGACCCGGTTTCTGCCTAAGGTGTTTGGAGGGCTGCTTTATTTTCACCCTTTATCCATACATTTCTTTTTCATTCTTCAACCCCTTCAATGCTTACCAAGACGTCATTACTAACACCTTGTTGTGATTGTTCCAGTGTTAGCTCAATCTTAGTCGGCATTTTTCCCTTATCCTCATTCATCTCCAATCATACCTAAGGACTGCTATTTCTAACTATGGATTGTCCTTGGGTAGATCCCTTCGGTTCTGGTTGGATCATAGGACTTATACCTAACCTTAACCACCTTATGACTTCATCGACGTCGTGAGATTAATTGGTTGTTGGGTATAGAGATCGAACCATAAAACCATTTTCTGACATTGTTATTTTCAAATACTCCCCCTACACATGTGCTCCGAGATTCAAAATTGTTTAGCACATGAAGGAAAGAGTTGCACTTAGAGTCTTAAAGATCACATTCTTCTATATCATATTTTAATCAAATTTTCTCCCCTTATTTTAAATAATAAAACACTTAGTATTTGAAATACCAATTGATTAAAATTTGACATGAAAAATTCCATGGGGAGAAAAATTATACCATGATATTACATGAATTCATTTTCCGATAGCTCCCCTTCAACAGTATATGTGGGATACCAATATTTATTAAAACTTGACATTTGAATGAAAAATTGATATGACACCACAAAATGTTGAAGACAGATTGAGATGCCTTAGTGAACAATGAATATGATTAATTGACATTATAGGTTTCCACATTTTAATTTCACAAAATGTGTTTGCATACATAAAATTGACATTTATGTGATGTACCCAACACATTAAAAGGCTTTATTTTTTAAAAGCTCCCCCTCAGAAATTGATTCACATAAAATGACATTCTTCGTACTACAATTTTTTTGAAAATTATTCGAGCAAGGGAGTGTTGAACACAAAATTTTAACAAATACCACTTTTTATGGAAAAATACCTCAACTTATATTGTAGACAATTTGACATTGAAAGTTCTTTTTGAAAATTGTGTTTAACGATTTTTAAAAACACGATAGAAGACTTCTCTTCTATTTTAGAGTAAGCGCACTGAAACGTACGCTTCTCTATTACATTCGAGTCCGAGTTATGCACTGATGTGTACATAAGTCATAAAGAAAATTTAGAAATGACATGTTTTGAAAGGATTTGAAACTCTTGTTCGAACTTTATTTACACGCCTGTGTCGATGTTAATCAACATTTGTAGGTACGTAAATGTTATCGATTCCAAGAGACATGTCGAGAAGATTCTTTTTGGTATTTTCAAAATTTTCTGATTTTATATTTTGTTTTTATAGATTTTATATTTTTCTATTTTCTTTTTGTTGGTTTTATATTTTTATTTATTTTTTTTCAAAAATATTTATAAATCAAAATAAAGAGAAAAAGAAAAATATATACACGTTGAAGTTTCCATTAGCAGTGACAGTTGTTGCTAGAGTTGAAGTAGATGAAGTTGGATCTGGTTGTTGTTGTCGTTTATCGGATGCATCAATAGTAGTAACAGCGGAAGGCTTTGAAAAAACTTGATTTTCTCCATTGAAATATTCATCGAATAAAGGACCGAATAGACTTTCCAAGCTATAGCATTGACGTCATAACTGTCATATCTGTTGTAGGAACTTTTGTTGACATTGTGGTGCGAGGCTTGAACCATTTTGTTCAAAATCATTTGACATTAAGGTTCGAGGCTTGATCTGTTGTGATCAAACGTCATTCCAATTTCATCATTTATGAATCCACTTTGACAATGGTTTCTGAGATATCAGCTTTTTCAGCAACCATACTCTGAGATTTTCTTGTTGACATTACATAAGGTACCTACACTTAAGCTAAGACATTGTTCCTTCTAAACGTTGATTGATGTACCTGCACTTTCATCCAGAGTTTGTTTGCATTCATGAATATTAGGGATATCTACATTTGAACCATGTGGGGGTTCACTGTCAACCTTGCTTGTGCAAGAGTCGAATAACTTTCCTGTAGGAATCCACCTAAGACCAACAGATTTGAAAATTATACCCGTGGGTTTCCACCTAAGATCAGATCTAGAAGATGTTTCCTCATACATAGCGGAAGTCTTATTAGGAGAAAACCTATAACCTGTAAAGATCTGCCTAGCAGGTTTCTGAGTATGACTCTTTTGATCTGCGGGTTTGTTACTATTTCTGGTCTTATGGGATTGAGTCTTTACACGTGAATTCACTTCCTTTAGGAGTTTTGTTATGCACGCATCATGATTTGCATTAAAGACACATTTATGACATGTAGAGCAAACAAAGTTTTTGGAATCTGAAAAAGAACTAGAACTCTTAGAGTGATCTGCTTTTGGCACAGCCATTATTGTTACGCAACTACTCTTAGATACATGCAAACTCCTAGGTGTTTGATTGTTGTTCCTAGGTTTTGGTTTGCTATCATCAGCAGTGCTTTTAAATCTAGCAGAAGGCGTCACACTAGTTTTTGAGTTCCTATCTCTTTCTTGTGTCTTTTTCTTAGCTTCATCTAGATAGTGATTATGAACCATGTCATTTGAACTAAATCTTGGCATGTTCTTAGAACTATTCCTAGATTCGCTAGATGCAATCATATGATCAGGTTTTGCAAAAACGGATTCTCTTTTCTTAGGCAAATAGTGTTGAGTGACTGGTTTTGACAAATTGTTATTCACATCAACTTGGGAGGCAAACCGTTGTTTTGACATTTGAGGCCTTTCAGATTTAAACGCATTTGGTTGTCTAACAACTGATTGGTTTCTTGGTGATTGTAAAACCGGTTTCCCCAAGACTGATGTCTTATCAAACTTAGTATCTACACTATTTCCTTTTAACTTCCTTAGGTCATTTTTTAAAGCCGCAATTGCAAAAACCTTTTCCTGAATCTGAGCTTTTAAATCAGCATTATTAGCAAGCAAAGAAGTTGTCTGTTCTATAGTCTTAGATCTCGTTATTTTAATAGAATCATACAAATCTTTGTAATGCTTTTTTAAAGTCTCATTTTCCATACGTAATTTTAGCCACACTATGTTCTAATTCGATTGTTTCATTGTTTTCAAGTACATCATACCTTTTTGATCTTGGATTTATAACTTGTTCATTCAAAATTTACCATGTAGCCCGATTTTGCAAGCTTGATTTGATATTTGAGTTCAAGAAGCAATACAATGTGCTTCCATTCTTGAAAAAACTTTTTGAACTTGGGCGAACATCGTTTTGAGTACAATATTTTCTGACTCGAGTGATTGTTTGGGTGTTCAGTGCTCTGTATCAGGTGATGAAATCAACATAGAACCTTTAAAACTTGACATTGTTTAGGAATACCGTCAACCCTACTTTCATAATGAATTTCAGGTTAGGTTAGTAAGCTTTATCCTATAGTAAAAGAATTGAAGTCGGATATCTGCATCATCAGTATCTGTATCATTCCCTGACCTGCTGCTGTCATCTTGCACTGTTGATTCTATTCCATTGCTTTCCATACCAAACCATTATCCACTGCTTTACCCGTATCAATCTTACTCTCTTGCGTCTGCAATTGTCTTTTATTCACCCTTCTATCATACTGTCTTTGATGACGTGTTCTTTCAGCAACGGACTTCTTAACATTACCCATGTGTTGGAGTAGTGTATCTCTGAAGTGTTTAACCTCGATTCCAGTGTATTCAACAAAGTACGTGTCTGTCATTTGACTGTCATAATCCAATGTAAACTTTGAATCGATGAACTTTTGGAACTGGTTGTTTACCACCCAAAAGGCTGTCATGGATCCATCTTCTTGAAATTCATCTTTGTCAAGTTGCTTTTGTAGTTGATCTACGTTGAGGAGCATTGTTCTTGTGAAAGTATCAACATCTTGACCAAAGAGTGACATGAATGCCCGTTTGAATCCATGTTCGATGCGAGTGCCTTTTAAGTCATCTTTTGAAAGAACTTGAAGGTGTGAATGAAGAGATCGAAAATATGCCATGCATCTTTCTTTTGCTTTTGACATCTTGTATTTGATTGCATGCACATCTTTTGTTTCAGAATTCAAGCTGCATTCCTTTACTAATTTGCTGGATGCAGTCTCTGAATTATTGTCTTATTTCTCAGAACAAGTGTTTTGTATGACAACTAAATCAACTTTCAATGAATCAACATTCAATGCTGGAATTGGATTTAAATGATCTTCTTATGTTTGCATCAACTTCTTTTGTTTCAACAATTGTGGAGTTCATTGTTGATGAAGAATTAACTCAAGCATGTATTTCCCGAGGGAATCCATGTTAAAGATCATTGCATTGTAAAATGATTGAGCATCATATCTTGTATAATTCTGCATACACGCTTTGATTTCTGAACTGAAAGCATTTTCAAACGTTGTTCTGAGTTTTGTCCAAGTAGTCTTGCAATAAGTCTGAGAAATTATTTCTTTGATAAGATGATTTTCTAGTAAATCTAAGTCTTGAGAGAATGTTCTCTTGAAGATAGGCATATTACCAAAATCTTGTAAAGTTTCTATGAGAAACTTGAGTTGTGACTGAATTGCTCGAAGAATGTTCATGCATTTAATTCTTGAAAGTTGTGTCTTCTCTTGAACTTTAGAGGTTGAACACGAAGAAACGGTGTAACTTGGAATGTTAGATTAGAGAGAGAAAGTGGTGAGTTACAAGTGAGACAAATGCAACCAACACCATTTCCATGTGTGGAGAAGGTTTCTTTTATACCCCTAGCCAACATGTAGGCGTATGGGCTTTTCTACTTGGGTCGGGCTTGGTTTACAAGTCTTGGATTTAAACCGAGAAAAGAATGGAATCTTTCGCGGGATTTTACAAAAGCAAGAAGAAACCGTGAAACAATAATTAATTTGATGTTGAAATCGTTGTTGTCGTTGAACAACGTAAGCTTTTGTTAACGATTGTTGAGCTTAAAACGATGAGCGGTGAAATTTCTTACAACGAAAGGGCTAAAATTGAAAATTTTGAAAAACTAAAATGTAAAACTAAAAAAATAACAAAAATTAAAAGTTAAAAAGTGAGAAAAAAAATGAAAAAGTATGAAATTAAAAGGTTCTATTTAATCTTGCTTAAAAAAACAAAGGGTTAATAGTAAACTAATTTAAATCTAAGTGTTAAAAATGAAAATTGTTTAGAAGATGAAGGGCCAAAAGTGTAAA
Organism: Tanacetum coccineum; assembly: GCA_026074375.1. NCBI lineage: Eukaryota > Viridiplantae > Streptophyta > Magnoliopsida > Asterales > Asteraceae > Tanacetum > Tanacetum coccineum. The sequence continues at coordinate 19,518 of BQNB010055516.1, forward strand.
ATTGGAATTATAAGAAAAATAATAAAAAAAAACGTTTTCCCTCCTTTTAGTTTTCTGCTTCGTTTCAAAAAGAAAAGAAAATGGAACGATGATGTTTTAGTTCTCGCGGAATGATACGGTGATCGTCGGTAAAAAATAAATATATCACGTTGATCGAAACGATGTCACGAACACGATGATATAATTCTTAAGTCCCGTAGATTAACGACACTCGAAACCGAAAACCGAAAACACTTAAACGAGTACTCGTTCGGTCCAAGTCGATTATCACTCGTTCGGTCCTATAGAAAAGAGCTCGTTCGGTCCTACAAAGATTCTCCTCGTTCGGTCCTTGAGTTGTTTCACTCGTTCGATCCTTGAGTTTTTTCACTCGTTCGATCCTCGTTAGTTCGATGGTTTCACTAGTTCGATGGTCTCACTAGTTCGATGGTTTCACTAGTTCGATGGTCTCACTAGTTCGATGTCACTCGTTCGATGTCACTCGTTCGATCCTTGCAATCTTACACTCGTTCGGTGATCTTTGAAGTGTTACTCGTTGGACTCGCTCGTTGTTCAAGTTTTCGACTAGTATCACCAAAAATAACCCAATCATAAGCCGAGAGATAATAAGTTCGAACAAGGCGTTTCCAACACAAAATAAGCCACGAAAAAGAAACGTATGAAACTGGTTAAGGGTTTATAAAGAAACAAAAACAGTAGAAAGAAAAAAAATAATAGAAAAAAAATAATAGGGATTAAGTCACGAAAATGGTAACAAAAACAGTAGGAAAGAAAAAAAAAACAAGGCACAACTAGACCACTAAACCCACCCCGTGGCGATTGATACCAAATGTTATCCCAAAAGCTTAATCCATTTCACAACTTAAGCTATACCAATAAGCAAAAAAGTAGAAAAGAGATAAGAGAAAAGTTGAAAGATTTATTAGAGAGAAACTAGAGATGGAAGATTACACACACACACAAATTATGCAAATGGTAACCAACACCCTCTCCATGTGTGGAGAGGGTTCTATTTATACCCTTGAGCCATGAGTGGCATGTGGGCTTTCTAACTTGGGCCGGGCTTGGCTTTTCTTGGGCTTTGAGCCCGAAACATGGACAATATTAGATTACAATCCAAGCCCGTTGAACCCGACTAGCCTATTACAATACAAGACCAATTACGACTAATAAGACCGATAACATTCTTGTTCGACTTATATAAAATTAAGGCTAACACTCTTGACAAAGTAAGGATCGACGAGAAGTTGCATTTCATCGAAGAACCTATCGAAATCATGGATAGGGAAGTGAAGCAACTTAAGCAAAATCGGATTCCTATAGTTAAGGTTCGATGGAACTCGAATCGTGGACTGGAATATACTTGGGAACGGGAGGACCAAATGTGGAAGAAATACCCTCATCTCTTTGATTGTAATAAGAAACGGACGATAAGATGAATTGATCTTCGAGGACGAAGATCCTTTTTAGGGGGAAATGCTGTGACAATCCGTCAATTTCAGGTCGTTATTTTATCCTCGAGTATTAAATATAATTTTCATTTTTATGTTGAGATGTGAACTCACTATTAACCGGAAGAAATTAGGGTTTACATTTGTAAATTACGCGACGTTTACAAAGAACCGGCGAATCCTACGTTAAACATCGACGTTTATATTTTCAAAATGTCATAGAAATATTTTTATTACATTCGTTTTTATTTTTCGTGTCTCGTACTATTCTTACTTTTTACGAAAAACGACTACAAATCGTACCTTTTTAAATATCGGACTTTGAAAATACCCGTCTTAACAATTAGTGGGACAAGTAGTAAACTACTTATCCCACTAATCTCACCATGCAAAGGGTGACAAAACCAAAGGGAGAGGTGTCCCCTTGGTATTAAGCCTCATCCCATACACCTTACACTTGGCATGTTGCTCCTACAAGTATATAAGCTCATTTTTGACCAAAATAACACACACAACTCATATTTTAACTCAAAATCTGCATTGCTTTCTCTCCCTCTCCATATTGACGCCACCTATAACACCACAAACACCCATTTTATACAAAATTTACAAGATCAAAATATACTACACTAGCTAAGATGATTTCCTAAGTATAACCCTATATTTTGGAGGTGATTTAAAGAGATTTTCAAGAAGGTTTTAATCAAGATAGGGGCTGAGATTATAAACCATTTTTATAAACTAATTTGGTGAAGAAAAATGGTGGTCAAGAGTTTTTGGGGTGAAGATCAAGACTAGAGTTGAAGCTTCCATCAATCCTTGTTCTTGTTTTGATCATTGTGATCTTTCTACACTTTTTGTGGTAAAAATTTAATGAGTTCTTGATATGTTTTTCTTGATTTCTAAATGTATATGTATATGTATGATATATGATGATCAAGAGGTGAAATAGTTCATGCATGCATAGATCTAGGGTAAAAAAATGGCTTAATCAACTATTGAAACTAGCTAGAAATCACTAAAAATTATGGGCTGTTGTTAACAGCAAGTTCTGGATTTTTAAGTTGGCTTAATGGTTGATGTGATTTACCTAGTTTGTAGAGAATTGAGTTATGAACATATGGCTAATTGGATACTCAATGGAAAGGTAAAAAATTGAATAAGTTTGACCATTTTACCAAAAGGACATCAGTTGACCTTGCTATACAGATGGCACAAAAAGTCATACTTACGTACTGAGTTGGCTAAAAACCTAAAACTATGAGACCTAGATAAAATCATGTAGGTTCTGTACCAATTGGATGATCAACCAATTCATTATGGTTTGTAAATGGCATCAAAAATGGTGAAAGTGAGTTTTCAGTCCGAATTTGCAACTTGACCTTTGTGTAGTGATTTGATCATAAGTATATGTATACTTAAAATAAGTATAAAAGTAACCTTGGATCTGTAATATATACTTAATTATGAAACTAAGGATGTAAAGTTTTCAATTATATCATTTACGGTTATTAAAATACGACTATTTTTGTAAACCTAAACGTATATAAAATTTTACGTCTACACGAACACTATAATTAATAAAACATTTTTACCACTAAAACCCGAGGTGGTAGGACCCACTTCTTGGGAGTTTTTAAAAGTTAACTTACTGATAATAAACATGTCCCGACCTCGAGAACCCAAAAATTTATAATAAGACTCATTTACAAGCTTAAATGGGCCATAAGGCCTAATTGGGCCACTAGGCCCAATGTATTAAAATAGACATATTGGACTTGGCTTTAAGCCCAACCCACTTGGGCTTAATTAATGAGCTAAGACCTGGTCTTGGGTTAATAATATCAACCTAATAACTTAATGGGCTTGCTTATTGGGCCTATTGGGCTTTTTGGACTAATTTGGACAATACTAGTAAAATGGCTAATAAAAACAAGTTAAAAACCTAGAAAACTCTAAGTGTGAAATAAATATGTTGCAAGAGCATGATCATCATATAAACTACATGTATACATATACTTATTTAATTTATGAGTTTTCGTTAATTTTTATCGACTAGAAACCTAAGACCCGTTACAATTTGTATAGGTCTTGGTTGATTGACGCGCCTACTTCCGAAGTTTTTATTCATCGATATTCTCATCCGACATCACTAAGTGAGTTCATAGCCTCGCATTTTTACACTTTAATTGTTTTATAAACCCGCAAGGGAGATAACATGCTTGTTTTTAAAATAGAACACAAGGGAGATTGTATGCTAGTTGCCTCGATTATTATTATAAGTTAGCTTAACTCGCTAGATAAAAGACCTGCGGAAATCATGAATTGTTAACTACCGGGAAATGGTAGACGCTTATACATGAAATAGTACTATTTGGAGGTTGCCACCTCCAATCCGTGACGACTGGCTATCGTCAAGTGTTGGGAATATGATACAACGGATGTGTTGTATAGAGAATAATATGCACTCATAGCGAGGGTGTATAGTAGGCATACCTTGTTGGGAACCCCAACATAATTAGATATGGTAACGTTCGATTCATGAGGCTTATAATAATCCCCCTATAACGTTGTCTGATCCACATCGTTATATCATGATGAATATTGAGAAATGATACTTGTGTTCGGAGATTAGATGTTGGGAACCCCAACATATTTTTATGGTTTTTATATATAAACCCTATGGATTCACTTAACATTATTGTTGACTTTTTAGCATGTTTTATCTCAGGTCCTTGAAGATAATTCGGCGATGGAGATTTTGGTTGTCGCTTATGGAAAAACCAAATGTTTTGAAGGCCCATTAAATAAATGTCATTCGAGGAATATTTCAAAATGGTTGTATGAATTATGAAATGATTTGGGACCTATGATGTAAACTTTTATTCGAACGAATGTATTTTAAAAACGTCTCTTTTCGAGTCGTTTTCTATGCTTGAGTTGTTATATTATGACGTAACACCCCAAATGACCCTTCTGTTGAGATATATGAAAATGGGGGTGTTATATTCTCCATGAAAATAGAGCTTAACAAAAGACAATTGTACTTGATTATCACGGCGAGGCAAAATATTAGTGACAAATTTGGAGAACTTGTTCAACTTTGAGAAACTTTCAGCTGAGAAATCGAGAGAAAAGGGATGAACAATCCAAATGTTTTCCATCTGATGACAAAATACTTGTCTCAATGGCCTTTGTCGAAGGCTAATAAAACGATGAGGAATTTTTATGGATCAAGATCATCTTTGGTATAAATTGATAGTATTTAGCCTTTTACATTCATTCTCTTTGATCATGTCTTAAGGGCCTGTGGGTTAAACCGAGTCATGTTATTCGCATCGCTTTAGAAAAACCAAATGACAGAAAAAATTCCAGCCATACCTAACACTCATTTAAAATTTAAAATGACTATATATATATATATTATATATATATATTATATATATATATATATATATATATATATATCTACTTATATTTTGGACAGTTTATGCACGTAAAATAAAGCTATGTCATCAACTATCCATGTCACTATAGTGCCATGTCCACTATTTTTGGTGTATTATATGACACATCAACGACCTACCATGGACATTACCATGGCATGAAATCCAAAATTATTTTTAATAATTATGTCAACTATGAGGATTCGAACTTGGGTTGTTTCGTTTTGAAAACAAACGCACTAATTCCACTGGACTAAAGCCAATGTTTATGGCAGATTTGGTAAAACACAACTAGTGATGCTTTAAAAATAAATACTAAGTTCAATTCATTAAAGGGAATATGTAGTCTGGCGTTTTCAATACAAATCTGTTATCAAAACTGAATCGACTTCAATTCCTCCCAAAATAAACCTAAAAAATCCTCCCTTTGCCATCAATGCATAATTAATCTCCCTAAAATCCTTCAATTAAACCACAATTTGAAATCGGTACAGTCATTAATAGTGTTTCCTAAAAATTTGCGCTATTATCTTTTTTATTTTAAAATCATTTAGATAATTAATCGTGAATCATGGATTTTTCAAAATTCAAACGCAATTGATGACACATTCTTATCACGAATATGTTTCAAAACCCTAATCTTACACTATTAATACGTAGCGGTTGAATAGTAGTAATCACATCCATCGATACACATAGCAAAATCTTATAGGCAAAATGAACAGGTTTCCAAACAAGAACGGTTCGAAATTTAGATACCAAAAGACCCCAACAGTTGCAAGTAGCAGTTTTGGAAGCAGTAGTTACAGGAAGGACAAAGGTAGGTGTCCTTAACAATTTTTTTTGTCAATTTTATACATTTATGTTTTTTAAGACAATCGTACTTTTTTTATTTAACAATTGTGTTCATATACTTTTCTTTTATATTGTTTGTTAGATGGTGTATAATGGTGATTAAGTATATGCATTTTATTTTATCAATTATATACAATGGTAATATGTAATGGTAAATAACATTTATATGAATCTGGTGAGTATATAATGGTGAAAATGATGTATGTTTCATAAATTTTATATTACTGATATGATTTTTGGTGTCTTTGATAAATTTTACTCATATGATTTTGGTGTCTTTGATAAATTTTATATTACTGATATGTTTCATAAACATACCTTTCATGTGTACCATCCGTTAAGGTTTTGTTTATTTCCTCATGTCCATAGGCTGAGAGTCAAAACGTTAGCAGAAAATGGTCTTACAGGATTCTCAGGTATCTATCGTGTTGTCAACCTAAAAAATGATATCTTAACTTATATAGCAGACTAAAAATTTATATCTTTTTTCAAATGTATTTAACAGAATAGTAGAATCCAAGTATATATCAAAAAGGAGTGGATGTTACGCTTTGAACCGTTGTTCCAAGAAGGCCAGTGTTATGCTATCTCCAACTTTGCCATTGTTGAAAAAAGTGGAAAGTTACCTTTGTTTCCACATAAGTATAAGATCAGTTTTTACAAGGGTACGGTGGTTACAAGGATTGACTCTTTTGAGAATTATTTCAATGGCTTCATACTGGAACCTTTCAACTGCTTATTGGATGGCACCCGACAATATCATGAGCATGAAGCTGTTGGTATGCTTTTTATTTTATAAATCTGGTGTTTATATGTTCTTGTAATTTATATCCTATTTAAATGTTCCTTCTTTGATATAAAATTTATAAAACAATGAAACAGATATCGTTGGATCAGTTGTGGCTATTGGTGATATAGTTCCTGTCCAATCTGCTGTTGGCTGAAAGATAAGGAGAATGGTTGTTGATTCCTCTCGATACGTATATATAATATATGTATACGGATTAGTCAATAATAGTATAGTAATAAGTATTCCACGAGGGTTCTAGAAGATTACTTTTATCCAAAACAAAATTCAAAACCTTCCCGAGTCGTATCCCGACGAGGTGCGAATTAAGAATCGAGGTTAAGTTTGTGATCGCGTGATTTGAATGATTTTAAAAGATTTTGATTTTGGTTTCTATAACTACTAATGAAAATGAAAATAACATGTAAAGGCAAGCAACAATTAATACAACCAAAAATAAAACACGAAAACGTTAACGGGAATTAAAAAAACGCGACATTTAAGCAAGTAAAGCAAATTTTAACCTTACAACCTCAAATCTAATTTTTATAAATCCTAAATGACAAAAGAAAATTTTCAGAAAAAGAATTATATTTTTTTTTACTTTTATTTTATTTTTTATGAATTAAAAACTATTTTAATCTAATTAAATCATTAAAAATACTAAACAATTTATTAAAAATTCAGGAAAATTACAAAAATTAACTAAGACTATTATTAATCTAGGAAAAATAAGAAATGGCAATAAGCTATCAGAATAAGCAGTGAAAATAAGCAAATAAGCTATTAGGACTAAAACTGCAATTTAAGGGTTAAAAGGTAAAAGGTATGAAAGCTTAATGATAAAAGACCCTAGGGCAGTTGGAAATGTGTTTGTGTTGTGAGGGAGGAGACCCAGGTTCGAGTCCTGGGTCTGCCTTTTTGCAAACATTTTTATTTTGTTGATTTTTTTTACACAAACTTAAAGAAAACATGAAAATGAACATTTTATAAAACTACAACTTATTCTGAAACTTATTAATAAGCTCAAAAATAAGCCATATAACAGACATACCATACTCTTTTGGATTTAAGGCAGTTTTAAAAGACTAAAAGGCTACTTTTAAGGACAAATTCAGATAAGCTAATCACATTTAAAACATAAAATAAGCTGAAACAACTAAAGTCTATACTTCAATGAGCTTATGCAAGAATTTTTGAGTACTAAATCTAAATCTAGCTATCCTAAACTTGAGACTAAAAATGGGCATTTAGACTAACTGCTGCTGATGTACCTGACATAGCTATGACAGGAAAAAAAAACTTGCAAATAGACAACACCAAATAAACAACCAAGTCTAACCTATCTTAATGCATTAAACACTAGTTTTAAAACTCTAATACTACAACTAAAATGCACCTAACAAAGTTTCTAAAAATTGAGCAGTTAAGTAAGCATATGAAATAGTAGACTTAGATTTTGAATAAAACAACTTCTAAATTTCTTAAAATTGATTTGAAACTAATAAAAACATGATTTCAGACTTAATAACAATGAATTAAAAGTGAAATATGAATCCTAAAACATACTAGCAGTCTTAACTATTGAAGTTAAACTGCTAGCCAAACACCCCTTTAGGTTACCAAAATCCATTTTTAAACTAGAAACAGATTTAGAAAGTTATTAAAAGTGTAAAACAGATTGAGCATAAGGTTTTTGAAAGGTAAATAAGCAATAAAATCACAAGAATAAGCACATACAAATAAGCTAACAGTAAAAACAGTTTACAAGCTAAATAAGACAGTTTTTATGTAAACCTTACACTCCCAACTTCTAAACCATGTAATAAGCATTTAGAACAAAAATAAGCATCATCAAACAGTAAATCAGCAGAATAAGCAATTAATAAGCAAATGAATAGAATTAAGCTAGATATGTAAAAATGGAAAACTCACAGGGCAGTTAAGGCTCTAAGAGCTAATCAACAAGCTCTGGCTTGTTATAAACAAGCCAGTAAAGTCCAATAAGCTCTTCCCAGGCTAGCTTATCATCCAAACAAAAGCTTTCCAATAAGCAAAGGTAATTTTGAATTGTAAGTTTGATGAAACAGTAACTTTCATGAATAAAACAGATTATGTAAGAACTTATGAAAAGCTTGTAAACAGAATTAAGGCTTAATTGCATCAAAGTTAAAACAGAATTGAAAGAAGCTTATAAATTGAAATTTCATTAAAAACTTAAAATGGCTACAAGGCTTTTAAAAGTAAAATACAGAATTTAAATTGACATATTAAAAAGTAAATATTACACTACTCCTAATCTAACCAGGAAAAAAAAGATGGCTAAGCCCTATTTATAGAAGCAGTCCTCAGGGGAGCGTCTCCTTGTGTGTTTGTTGTGTGAGTGAAAAACCTTTAGCCCTCAATCTCCTCTCCTCAGCCTTTAGATCATTTCTTGCCCTTCAATCTTGTGCTCTAAGCCCTTAGATCAAAATCCCATCACACGGATTGCCAACGTGGCAAGGTGTGATAGATATCATGCTTTCTGCGTGTTGGGGTGAACTTCTAGAAGCCTTTTTGATGTGATGTGTGGGTAAGAATGGGGTTTAATTTGGGAATTTACCCTGTACACAAACTTGAGTGAAAAATGGCGGGTGAATGGTAATGGGAGAGATGCACAGTAATTGTGTATAGTTTAACTAGGGATAAATTGAGGGTTGACCGGGTTAAATTGGGGGTTCGGGTTGTATATGCATTGGGCCGGGTAGATAGGTAATAGTTTGGGCCTTTAACATAGTATAACGAAAGTTAAATAACTTTTAGGTTTAAGGACCATTTATGAAAGGGTTAAGGACTAACATTGTTAGTCCCTAAGGACTAACGGTGTAAACCTTTTTAGACATTTAAGGTTAAAAGGGCTAACGGGGTTATGGGTTTTTAAGAATTTAGTCCGGGTTCAAAGATAAATGTGCCTTTGGCTTCGGTCTTTTGCTCCATTTTACGCTCTTTCCAATCTCGTGCCCGGTTTTGTTGTTTTTGCTTTGTTTTTGTCCTTTTCTTTGATATCCGATACCTGCACATTAAATAACACAAAACAAACATATATTTGCCATTTTAAGTCCGTTTTTGGTCATTTGGGGTCGTTTTATTAGGTAAAAGGTATGTGAAAATAAGCACATACCAAAATCCCCCATACTAAGCTATTGATGTGTCCTTACGTAATGTAATAAATCCAAACTTAGAAAACCAAAAATTTCAACCCCTTTAGACTAATTACCTCGAAAAGTAGCTAAGTGTTTATCTAAGGGGATTAAGGAATTACTAGTTTTGAAAAGCACCCCGTTTTACCCTTTTTATGTATTTATTATTAATATTCATACATATCATAACTTCACGAAACAAGAAACACTAAAAGGAAAAATAAATTCATCGTCCTTGAATTTTCACCTGCCCCAAACCAAGCTTAAAAACGAAATCATTGTTAAATACAAGTTAAGATGCTAATACTACTCATATATGCAAATTGTGTAAGTATAAACTTAACTTTTCGCTCCCTTATTTCCTAAATCCTCTAAAGATTTTATTATTATTATTGGTGACAAATAAATTAATGTCTTATTCATATAAAGTAAAACCCGGTTTAGACCACAATTAGTTTGAAATCCTTTCCTAAAGAGACGATATGGTGAGAATAAGGTCCACATTAAGGTTCTAATTTCGCATGATTTAGAGGTTATACTTTTTATTTCATCCGAAACAACTCCACTACGAGTCCAGAGACGGAAGCTTTATTTAGATAACCCCAGAGTTGAAATTTGGATTTATTATTGATATTATTGCAACAATATTAAACATCGGTCCTTTAGAAGGATGCAACATCGGTTGTGAGCCAGCAAGATGCAACAAACATATTTCGACCTCGGTAATTTTCTTGACCTTTTAGAAGGCTGCAACATCGGTTGTGAGCCGGCAAGATGCAGCAAACTTTTATCAGTCTCGGATTATTACTATGTGCCTTATTTAGAAGACTGCAACATCGGTTGTGAGCCGGCAAGATGCAGTAAACTTTTATCAGCCCATTGTGAGCCGACAAGAGGTAGTGGTCTTATTTCGGCTTCGGTTTATTACATAACTTTTATTATTATTAGCCAAATTTCAAGTCCTGCGGTCTTTTAACAACTGCCACATCGGTTGTGAGCCGACAAGAGACAGTAGCCTATTTCCCCGCAACACTGACAAAACCTCGATGTGTACCTTACTTTCACCAGAAGGAATCTCTACGAAGTGATTTAAACTAAGAATCGCAAAAACCTAAAGTAACTTTATTTATTCAACAATTATATAATGTTTATTAAGCTTATGGGAGCAAAAAGCCACAATTAACCTCTATGAGCCTTAAAGAGTTCCAACTACTCTATGTTTAGCATCTAACTTATATAAAACTCTATCATTTCTCGTTCTTCGCAAATTTAAAATCTTTAATAAAAAGATCCGCGAATGCTTAGTCTAATAAAACAAGCTTAGCATATTTAAAGTCTAATATGGAAGCTTGCAAAACTCTTGCCTTTTTTAAGCTAGAATTCGCGTTTTAAAGCTTCTTATATAAAAGACTAGCAAAAGCTTAAATTTATATAAGTTAAGGGGTAAGCTAGAGCACAACATGCTCGATCAATTCGAAATTTATTCCTAAAAAGACAAAACTATGTGTCGAAACACTTATTCTCTTTTTGCAAATTTTTAAATTTTGGCATATTTTTGCTATTTTTGGTGGAAAAACAGGGTTACGCGAAGACAAGGCAAATGCAAGTAAGATCGAATCAAAAGATCCACCCATACTAGAACTACACATTGTCCTCAATGTGAGACTGTCACCTCCATACTAATTTCAAGGTATAATCCAAATATTAAGGGGTTTCTACACAAATCTAAAGCCATTTATTATGTATGCTAAATAGATAAACGTTAAATCAATAAGATCTAGGATATCAGATTCCCGTATAAGCATGTGAAGGATTAAAGATCGAGTGGACGATGGACAAAACCATGAGCACGAGAGTCTTCATGATCCAGGGCAATCCTGGAGATAAACCACAAAACACAAAACACGAGAAAGGAAGAGGCGAGCCTCCTCTCATCACACTTATTCATAAATATATTACTACTAAGGATAAGCATGGGTTGCCACCCACGAAGCGCTTGTTTTTGTGCGAGTCTCTAGCTTAACTCACCCTATATCATTGTGATAGTAGGGACGAAACACGTGGAAGAGCAAACTTCCATTGGACATTCATATGCCACCGGCTTTAGAGAAGAAAAATGAAAAGCGGAGATGCCGGGGTCAAAAATGATATCCTCACTCCCGGAGGAGAGAGTAAAAGGAGAATTCACCGGATAGGTGAAATAAGGAAGAAAAATTCAGATAACATATGTGTAGGAAAGATAATGGCGATCCTCAAAGGGTAAGCTCACATATGTAAGAAAAAAAATTTCTCATGAATCCCGGGGTCAAAAATTTTGACCATAATCTTCGAATCATTAATATCACCTAAACTTCTCGGGTCATGATCTAGGAACACCTTCGGAGGGAGAGTAAGTATAGTATCATTATTAAGCAAGCTCTCAAGATAGAGAATATCTCCATCCGAGTCATGATACGCGTCTTCAATATTCGTAGAAATATCAATGTCTAGAAAAGCATTGATCTCATCAATATCGCCTCCTGGGTCGAAGATCACATCATCAATTGGAGCATCGTACAAAATCTTCTTCCATTCATTCCCTTTAGATTCCAAATCAAATAAATCATCATTCTCTTCGAGAGGTGGTTTATCGGTGAACCCCTCGAGAATGGAAACAATGCTTATAGACGGATCAAGGTGAGGAAGAAACTCAATCTCATCAACTGGGTTGAGACACTCATCCTCATTAGAATCGGAAAGAGGTGTGACTAGGAAAGTCGAGTCATCAAGGTTGGAATCATAAGAATCCTTGCACTCGATGTCCTCTAACACCTCATCAAAACGAGGATTTACGTCACTAGAGATATATACGTCATTGAATTCGAAAAGAGGGTTCGAGTAAATCTTAACATAAGAAAAGTCCCGACACCCCAAAGGATGCCATAACCTGGTATGTATGTATAAGGGGACAACGTGGCTTAATCTTTAGCTAATGGTCCCAAGATGTACATTGTATATTCTTCCACTGGGACCTTTTTTTCTTATCATTCATTTTTTCAAAAAATAAAACATGCCTTTAAGTGTGGGTGGTTGGTTCGTCTGCCCAATACCTCCACAAACCACCATATTTTTCCATACCTTGATCGAGACGTGTTATTCTGGGTTGATACGAGTGTTTGGGTATTCTTTTAAACAACGTTTGGGTTGTTCGGTTCGTGTCAAAATCTATATTTTTAAAGATTTCTTGTAATTTTCAATGTAAAATTTCATTTGTCCTTTTGGGTTTATCTTGATGCATAGAAGTTAGTTGTACAAGTTGATCGTTGTGAAAATCGATTTTTGGAAACAAAATGAATAAAAAGGGTGTGTTTGGTTCGTTGTATTAAAAAAGGAAAAATAAGGTTTTGTAGTTTTGATGTTGTGGTCGTGATGGTTGAATAATATATGTTGCTAGATAGCTTATTTTTTATAGTAGCTTGTATAGCTTATTCGGGCTTATTTTTTAGCTATTTCTTGGCTTATTTTGGGATTATATGCCACATGACTTTTCCAAAATCACTAGGAAAGTGATTTTGACTATTTTGTGTTATATCGTATGTTTGTGGACTATTTTTTAGGCTTATGGTAGTAACCAAATGCAATACGTAGCTTAATAGCTTATTTTCAAGCTTAATATACGTATTTTGGAGCTTATGGACTCACAGCCCAATAAGTCTATTTAAGCTGTGGCTTAATGGGAGGGCTTATTGTGGTCCGGATTATTTTTTACTTATTGTTATAAGCTTATGTATGTAAATGGACCTTGGTTTTGGACTTGGATCGTATTTTGGACTTATAAATATCTTAATGGACAACTCAATAAGCGATATTTAGTCGTTATAAGAGTTTTGACGGACTTTTGGAAGTGAAAATGTATTTACAAAGTGATATTGAACGATATTTTAGAAAAACGTTTTAGTAAACGTTAAAGATTGAGATTTTAGGATTTTGTGGAAAAGTGTCAAATTGGTAAAAAGTGTTGAAAATAAGGTTTGAAACCTTGAAAAACGTTGTATGAGTGTACGGGTAATGTCCAAATTTCGTAAAAAGTTTATACTTAAAATTTTTACCTAAAAACATGATTTTTGAATTTTGAATAATAAAATATTATTTTATTATTTTATTTATTTAATAAATTCACTAAAAGACAAAAAATATAATTTTTCTCGAAACTTCACAATTATGTTCGTTATGAGTAAACGTTCCATTTTCAACTCTAATTTGGTTTATTTTCTCAGAGGATTAAGGTTACCGAATTGGACTTTACAGAGTTATATTTATTATTATTACATTATTATATATTTAGTTATATTACTTATCTATTTTTATTAATAGTATAAGTAAGTATTATTGAGTAATGAGAATTCATATGATTATTGGGATATGTCATCAACCATCACACCACTAAATTGATATGAGTAATTGTACAACGCGTCTAAACTCTATGCATCAATACGAGTATTAATAAAGTGAGTATATATTAGGTCGTTGTCGGGTACCATTGTGTGCTTGCGTAGAGATTGTTTGTGCTTTGTCTTATTTTGAGATTGTGCGGTTGCATTTGATTGCTGATTGAGGTGAGTTCTTGTAGCCCCATTTTTACTGTTTTTCCATTAGGGAAAAATGATACTCAAATGTGTTTTGAAATATTTTGAATTGATTTGTGTGAAATGTGGTTTTGTTTTTGGGACAAGATATGTGCTTTTGACTGCTATGTGAATTTTATGTGTTGCATGATTGTTTGGATTGGATGGGTACGCCTACCCAGTATTTGTGTGATTATTAGAGCGGATGAGTACGCCTACCCTAGTTTGTGTGTGGTGATGCCCTAATTTTAGTGCTCCAGCTGGTATGCCCTTTAGGTGCGTAAATGACATATTGTGACTGACTAGCGGGGATGTTATGTCTTGGATTGTTTGCATATATTTACTGTCATATAGCAATATTGTCCACTGTTGAAATATTGGCACAACTTTTGGGTTTAAGGTCAAACCTGCGAGCTCACCAACATTATTGTTGACGTTTTCGCGTATCATTTTCAGGTGTGTCAAATCAAAGGTATATGAATGATATTGGAAGAGCAAAGATGTAACCCAAGGGAACTAGGTCGAGATGGGTTTTGATTATTTGGTTTTGTTAAGTTTTAACTTGTAAACTTTATGTAAATCCAAGTTTCATTATTGTAAATTGTAAAGTGTATGATCTTGTATCTTGTGCGATGAACAGTATCGTCGCATCCTATGTTTCCACCACTGACGGGGTGTAACAGAATGGTATCAAGAGCCTAGGTTATAGAGAATGTCGGTTTTTATAATATAAAATAAAAAGCGCATCTATAACCAAAAAGTGAAGTCTATTTTAGTAAAACCTCGAACATGGCGAAAGTCAAATAGCCCGAGCAGTTCATGGTATTTTTCTTAAATTTCGCATAGCTTGATCAACTATATGAAATGATGGGGTTAGTTTTCTAAAGTTATGTTAGAGGAAGGAAGGGATGTGTGAGTAATGTAACCACCTGAAAATGATAGGATGTAAAGTGATGAGAACACTTGCGAGTGTTGAGATTGATATCATGTTGATTTTAGGATTGCCATGTTGCCTTAGTAGTAGTAGTGTGCGATGCCTTGAGAGTGTAACTAAAATTATCGCGGGTAGCGATGATTGATTGATTGATGTTGGCCATGCTTGCCTTAGTGTAGTGCGTGTTGCCTTGAGAATTTTAGTGGATAGTCGCAGGTAGCGACGTGAATTGAGAATATGCTTTTGTGGATTATGTGCTTTATGTGATGACCAGTTTTATGCCTATTCGGTATCGAACCTGGCCAATGTTTGATCATTTTTCGTATTCTTTCCGATATATTGAATATATATATATATATGTATATATACGGTTACGAACGTCTACTTCCAAATGCTATAATGATTCGTATATGTAAGCATAATGATGCTGATAATTTGGATAATAATATTTTATACTTATACCCTTTTATCGTGTTATCATAGGATGTCTACCCAGTGTTTGTTGACCCAGAGATTTCCACCAGGCTGATGGAGCTCAAAGCTCCCGAGTGCCCGTACTACTTCCTGAGGATCCCTATGAGGCTATTAGGCAGGCTTATTTGGATGGGACGGACACTGAGTCCGAGCCTTTCGAGGACCCTCTTGAGACTGAGACACATGAGAGTACTCCACCCACTTTGGTTCCCATTCTCCGTAGTACCGCATGTATGGCTGTGCGTGTTCCACCTGCGATGTCACCAGGCCTCTCTGCCAGTATGGCAGGGGTGGAAGCTATGTCTGAGTCAGCGTTCCGTAAGACGTTTAGGTCCTCTTACGAGAGTTCACAATCTTTGTCACCGCCAGACCTTCCTTCATGGAAGCGTTATCAGGGTACGTCTGAGTTAGTAGAGGATGACGAGGAAGAGGAGGAGGATGATGAGGAGGATGAGGAGACAGAGGAGAGGTTGGATTTTGACAGTGTGAACGAGGACGCAGAGGACGAGGATCCTACTGCAAAGGATGAGGATCCTGCTACAGGGGATGAGGGTCTTGCTGCGGGGGACAAGGGCCCCGGTATGGGAGTTGAGAGTCGTAGTTCAGATGATGAGAGTCATGGTTTAGATGACGAGGGTCATAGTATAGAGAGTGATAGACTTGGTTTAGGGGAAGAGGAAGAGGGTGTACCTGAGGGTCAGCAGCGAGCAGTTCTGGTTGTGGGGGCAGCCGTGAGCGCGCCTTTAGGGCTTGGGTATGGGGCATTGAGGCGTCGAGAGTTAACGTTAGAGGTGGATTAGGTATACAATACATTTGAGATAGGACAGGGTTCTGGATCTGCCCCAGAGTCTAAGAGACCAGAGAGGGTGTCGGAATCTAGGCAGCCCACACTCACTACGTAGACAGACCTGGAGGATGGTATGGTTTACATCGATGTTCCTGCTTACCCACCACCAGCACCACCTGTTCAGACACCACCCTTACCTGAGTGGTCGTCTGGTTCACTTCCTATTTCTCCAGCACCCTCTATTGTTCCTTCACCTATTTCATCACCCACCTGTTTCATCACCCATGACACCCGCTGACAGTAACCATCCCCTGTAGCTACTCCCACTACAGCGAACCTGGGGGATTTTTGACTGAGCTGGAGATCAAGTTAATATCAGGGGATTGATTCGTGATCATACGATACGATTGGAGAAGCTATCGCCTGCTTTGTTTAAGAGGTATAATAGGGACAAAGGAGAGTTATTTACTAGGTCAGGGGCGGTTAGGGATGAGATTTTCTCCCAAAGATATCGATTTAGGAGTCTAGAGCATGAGCAGGAGAGGGTTACAGTTACTTTTGGAGCGTTATGGAGACCAGTGTTAGCCCTAGAGTCGTGGGCAGGTCAGACGGATGCACATAGAGCAGCTTTGTGGCATGACATTCCGGGATTTGCGGTTACAACTTGCTGAGGAGGCGGTTAGAGTTGGCTGAGATTGTTGACACTATGAGGAGAGGGCAGGAGCCTAGAGGAGATGTGTAGGATATATGAGGTTTGGATTGGTAGTTTGTGTATATCACTAAACCGGGTAGCATCGGTTAGTATTATGATTAGAAAGTTCTTTTATATCGGTAGTTATGACAAATCCTTCCTATTCGTTAGGTAATTTGTATTGAAATCATTTCATGACAGTGAAGGAAATTTTGTTCGATTTTTGAAAGCGGTATTTTGTGTTATCTTGTGTTAAGCTTGAGAGCGCAGTGTTTCCCGTGTGTGGGTACGTTGCGATTGGTCGCTTGTGATAGAGCGGATAACCATTTCCTTATTAGAATTGGCGTGCGATGTAGTTAGTATGTTATGTAAGCTTGAAATGCATTCAAGCTGATCAATTTTACCATCTTGTTAGAAGATCTAATAGGAGAGTGAGAGACCGTGAATGGTCACGGGGAGTATTGGAAAGAATTGTAGTGATAACCCGATCATACTTTTATTGTGTAAGTTTTTAAGAGGTATCTTGACCTACCTAAGTAAAGTGAGATTTAAGACACTCGTTGAGTAGGATTAATTTGGAAAAGTTTAAGGCGAATAATGATGAGGTTTAGAGTATGAAACGGCCTTCCTAGAAAGGTAGGGCTGAGATTGTTTGACCAAGGAAGGTTTACTTGAGGATTTTGAGTAGGTAAGTATTGGTAAAGAACCATGGGCATTCTTGAGAAAGTAAAGCGTGAGTCGTATTGTGTAGGACATATACCCTGTAGGGTTAGTCCCGTTGGTTGAATGACTGTAAGGTTTGGCAATGCCAACCCTGATAGAATAGTCGTCACGTCGAGGACTGGATCGTATCCTGACACCCGACTGAGACAGTGTGACCTAAGTTTGAGAAATTATGAAACTAAGAGATAGTATGAGAGGCTATCGTAATTTTTGTGAACGAATATGGATTTACCATGAGAAAGTGTAGGATTTGGATTGTGGAAAGACTTAATCTTTAGAGGAATCGTAAGAAACCTTGCTTGAAAAGACTAAATCCTAGTGATTTGATGTGATTCTTCGAGGAATAGAATTTCCTGTCAGTGTTGTGAGTTGATAATTTGAGTTGAATTTTGGGGCAAAATTCCTTTAAGGGGGTGAGACTGTGATAACCGGTAAATTTGCCCAGGGTTAAGTATTATAAAGTATTATAATTTTGTATTTTGAAGTCTTTTGATCTTGTTAGTTTTCTTAATGAAAGCTGAAAAGTTGACTTCTGTTGACTATTTTTGCGTAAAATGGTTTCGGTTTAACCTGGAGTTTGATGGAGTTTTGAGTTCGTAAGTGAATCTCTTTTGATTCGTTTTTCTTTTTTAGAGTGGTTTTGAGGTTTTCAGTGCTTTTCGCGAATTTTTCACGCGTTTAGCGAAAATCGTCACGAAGCGCGTACCGGCACGACAGTTTATTCCAGTGTGGAGATTTAATGAATTTGGGGTTGTGTTAATGGGTTTATTTATTTAATGAATTCATAATGATAAAATAACGTTGGTTTAAAACGTAAATCGTAGGTGTGAGACTTGAAAGTTATCAGAAAACGGCTGTTTTCGTGAAATTCGATAAAAGACTGTAACGGTCGTAAAAATGTGAAATTTTGGTTAAATATAAGTTGTCAAACCCTATTTTGTGGTTTGAAGTGTTTTTAAATGGATGATCAAGGTTCGGTTGAGTTTTGTTAAAAATTCATGTTTTCGGTCCGGAGTCGGCCGGCAACGGCTCAAAATGGATTTTTATAGCAATTTAATTTGATAGGTGTCGTGTGAATAACCTAGGTTTACGGAAATGATTTTAAACGCAATGAAAATAATAACTAAGTTCGGTTGACGTTTTAAATAGATGAACATTGAGTTTTTAAGTGATCCCGACGCAAAAAAGAAAACCCGAGACCCTCCATGGATGCTTAATTGGACGCTTAGGGGATAAGGGGACAAGGAGGCTATTTTTAAGCCAATATGTGCCATGGTACTCTTATAACCATCACCACCTCAAACATTTTTTGTTCATGCATCATTTTGAAATCAAAACAAAAAATTTCTATCTCTCTTCTCTCTTCTCTCTCTCTACATTCGGACGAACCACAAGGAAGAAAGAAACAAATATTTTGAAGATTTTCTCAAAAATGCGGGTTAAGAATAGATAGTGGGTTGATTGTTAGTAGGCGCGGGTTATATAAAAGGTGTATGAGTATCTTCTTTTCGCGTCAAAACCAAACCAAGGTCATCCAAACTTGTAAGTTTTCTAAACTTTGCTTAAAGTTGTACTTTTATGGCTATTATGGTGTTAAAACACTAGTTGTACAAGTTGATCA